>JALPQI010010962.1:0-38342 GCA_025490895.1 Thaumatotibia leucotreta
GAAAAGGTAAGATTACCTAATTGATTGAACGAAAATCTGACTTTACCAATGTTTGGTTCAGTCCAGTTGTAATTTGTTTATATTTGACAATTTTGATAACAAAAGAATGCCTACAGTCAAAAGAAAATTGAAAATCCAAATACATCAAACTAACCACCCCGCCACTATAGATGTAACAAGAAGTTGCGAGTATACATATTAGAACATTTCTTACGCTTCTTAGTACCTAATGGTGGTTTATTCTCATATCCAGGTCAGCGGTGCGTACGCCGAGACCTGGCGGAGAGGTCTGATGCTCGAGTCCCTGATGCGGGACGGCCTGTCACTAGTAAACGTGACGAGGCGGGAGCTGGCAGATGGGCTGCGAGCTCTGGCTAGAAGGCAGCGCGACGCGCGCCTGACCTCCGCGGACTTAGAGGCTGCCTTCTCTAAGCGACTTAGTGACAACACCTATAAGATCCACTTGAAGGTAAAATTGGAGCCGGGGGATACCCGTTAGCGGCTAGAGGCACGCAACACTAAAATGAAGATGATTGCATGTGTTGTGCCTGTTCTCTATGGTTAAACGTTAAGTCAAACTCCTCACGAAGCCTGGTCTGACGCCAAGTCCTGTGTGGAATCGGGAAAAATATACTAACAAAACAACCATGTGCAAAGTAGATTGTAGATGTGAATGTGAAATATACTTGAAAGCGTCCGAATAAGCACTCGGCGCATCACTGAATCACTATTTTCAAGGTAATTCATTAATTTAATTGCCGAAACCGATTCAAAAGTATCATTATTCATTCGTTAACAAAAAAGGTCGATTAGAGTCATTTCGTACTTAGGTATGTACTTAAACAAGGCCCTTTAAGTCATAACATTCACTGATTTTATTGTTCGAAAACACGGACGCGACACGAATGACATCACTCGATTTAATTGACGCCGTAAAAATAGAGGTAATAGGTACCTACGATTGATAGTTATTAAGACACATTACATATATAAAAAAAAAACAAAACAATTGTTTACATTTACGACCTTCTCGATCAATCGATTGTCCGCGTGTTGTAATAATTACATTTGTCACCACCCCAAATCTTCCTGTGTGTGTCGCAAGAGCAGACTAAAGTATTGAAGTGTCACTGACCACTGGGCATTACCTCCTAATGAATACACATGGGTAATAAGAGAGGCCTATGTCCACTATGGACTGAAGGAGGCTGATGATATGTGTGTATGATCAATCGACGTCTTGTTATTCCCATAACATAACCCATAAACATAAATCGATGTATTGAATCATGTTTGCCGGAACCCTGTTTCGTGTCCCCAGATGCAAGAGATGTTGGACGCACAGAAGCGGTTCGTGGATTCGTGCCAGCGGGTGCAGCTGGACGACCCCACGCACGTGGCGGACGTCCTGGACAAGTTGATAGACTCGCTTATCAACAAGTACGTATTTAATACTTAACGGTAGTTCGTTGCGGCACGACAATACCTTTAGGCAGAGTTGGGTAAAAAAGTAATCTGATTACTTCTGTAAATTACATTTGTATTTGTACACATTAGGGTGCTTCTTATTTTTGCAATTTTGTAGGATGTTCGAACCAATAAAAGAGCTCTTTGCTCTCACGATTGCATTTTTCTATGGGGCACCCTCTCATTTTGTTATTTGATAAGAATGATAAGTAAACCATATTTTACCCAATACCCATACTTTGGTAGGTATGTGTACTACACATACCTACAAAAGTAACCGGAAGGACTTATCGGATTACTTTTTGCCCAACTCTGCCTTCAGGTGAATTATCGAGAGCTTCGCATGTGTAGGGCTTGCTATTAAATAGTCAATGACAGTACAAGAATGGAGAAAATTCAAATTTGTGGGACACACAATACCACCTACGACATAGATTGCATGCTGTGGGTAATTTGGGTCAGATAACATGTCTTCGACTACTTGACAGTAGTTTGTCGCGACAATGCCCACTCAAAGAAAGAGGAAAACGAAATAAGGCCAATCCAACAATACTCGTGGTCTCTCCTATACCAAGTTTCAGACACCACATTAGATTTAAGCAATAGGTACTTAACTTTTGAAGTGTGAGTTTTTGCTGGTACTCATTAATTAGCACAAAAGTAAGTTCATGTTATTTTTACAGAACTAATTCCACATTTCAAGAGCTACAGGACATTAAGGCCAGTATGCGTAATCACGACAACAAAGTGATGAAGCTGCTCAGCTCCGGGCGCCCGCAACAGGTCAGTATTGAATTACGTAGGATGCCCTGAAAATTTCGGGAATTTAATACTTAGGAACGTATATTTGACATGTGTTATACCTCTTTCTTACAAGCATAGTCTCATTATTCGAAAAAAAAAAAACAATGTCCGATTTTCAATCGTTTTTTAAAGTCGTTGAGTCGCTGGTGAAAATGGAGCTGTCCCGCGAAAGTTTTAGAGCAATGATTTATTATGACTTTAAAAGTGGATTAACACAACAACAATGTGGAGACCGATTAACTATTGCTTTTAGTAGTGAAGCACCTTCAAAGACGACCATATACAGGTGGTATTCGGAATTCCCACGTGGCCGTGTGTCTCTTGCGGATGACGTACGTGAGGGTCGACCGAAAACGGCCGTTACCGATCAAAACATCGATGTTGTTCGCCAACTGATAAAGGAAGATAGGCATGTTACATATCGGGAGATTCAGGAGACTTTAGGCATTGGAATGAGTCAGGTACAAGTTATTTTACAACAAGAGTTGGGCGTGCGGAAGTTATTTTCCCGGTGGATTCCTCACTTGTTATCTGACGACCAGAAAACGGTACGTGTCAATTGGTGCCGCAAAACTTTAAAAAGATTTAATGGAGGAAGCTCAAATGCCGTTTTTAGTATTGTGTCAGGTGACGAATCATGGATTTACGCATATGAGCCTGAATCGAAAAACCAATCTCGAGTTTGGGTTTACGAAGACGAACCGAAGCCGACAAAAGTTGTTCGTTCTCGCAGCACGATCAAAAAAATGGTAGCCACGTTTGTCTCCAAATCGGGTCACGTGGCGACTATCGCTCTTGAAGATCGAAGAACTGTCAATGCCGATTGGTATATACCTAGGCGTTTGTTTACCGATTGTTTTTGCTGAACTGCGAAAAACTAACCCTAACCGCCGTATTATACTACACCATGATAATGCCAGCCCTCACACCGCTCAGAAAACAGACGACTATCTGAAGGGCGAAAACGTCGAATTACTGGACCATCCTCCGTACAGCCCCGACCTAAGTCCCAACGTGTTTTTTTACTTTCCCGAAAATAAAGAATCGGTTGCGTGGTCAGCGTTTTCAGACCGCGGAAGAAGCAGTCGACGCTTATAAAATGGCCATTTTGTCAACCCCCACTTCAGACTTCAATAACTGTTTTAAAAACTGGTTTCAGAGAATGAAAACGTGTATTAAACACAAAGGAGAATACTTTGAAAAACAATAAAAGTACTTTTATTTCATTAAAATGCGTATTTTTTCCGATTCCCGAAACTTTCAGGGCAACCTACGTAGTATTATAATCGATTTCTTAAACCACAAGAATTTAAATAAAATCTCAAAAAACTTAAAAAAAAAAACAGTATTTATGTTATGTACCAGGTCAAAATTTAATAGATTTAGAAATCATTCCTGAAGAAAAGGAAAGCCATTAGGCCAGCATAGAACCTTTCCGCCCCAACGGCCCAATGGCCGTAGAACCAATGTTCTACGGGCAATGTGCCACACTGTTGCGTCATCAAAATCTAGTTAATTTTGTTTTATGTGTTCTATTAGTTAACTTTTCGTTTCATGATGCATTGGCGCACATGCACTTATGTTTTAATAAATCAATTAAAACGCGACAATTTCCAGAGCGACGCGACCTGTCGCCGGCTAGAGACCGTATTCCGCAACGCGTCGCACGCGACCTTCAAAGAGACGGAGCTGCAGCAGCTTACCGAGAAGTTCATCGCGCTGACAGAGCGCGCCGACGCCACGCTCCAGCGGCTCGAGTCGCGGCTCGGCGACGCCGATGCGCCCGCGCAGCCCTCCGACGTCACTTCGGAAGCGGATCGGCTCTTGCAGAAGCTCAAAGGAATTAAGTATGTGACGTCTGTATTCACCGTGGCGTATGTGGCCGCCTCATTTCAGTGATGGGTCATTGTCAGTCCGAAAAACAAAAGTTGTCCAGTCAGTGGTCAAAAGTTATCAGCTCTTATAAATCTGTTCCGTTTTGATTGCATAGGGTTATAGACCGGGGAACCTAGTTATACCGTCAATTTTTTTATCCCATAATTCTTAACTTCTTAACTTTAGGTATGTCCACCGAAAATACGATAACCTAAATCTGACAATGACCCTGATTTAAAATTTTCTTAATTTGTTTTCAATGTGTTTGCCGTTGCCGCCCGAATTAACCACTTGTGCACACAATATATTTGCGCGACTTGTTTATTGTACATAGTCTCAAATTAAGAATTTAATCATTGAATGAAGAACACATTAAAATAATTTACCTTTAGGCATCGACACATTGTTCTTATTCAGAAAATAGATCCGGTCTCATCTATAAATATGTAAACATTGCAGGATGTATGTCTGAAGGGAAAAGTTTTTTTTTGGAGTCGTCTGTACTACAAGTAAACACACCCCAGGTTTATATTAAGTTATACAAAGTAAATATGTCGCAAATAATATTATAACTCATGTTACAAATGGCAGTCTCTTTATAGAGAAGAGTCACCACTTGTAATTTGAGTTATAAAATGACATGTAATAAACCCCAAAGAATCCTTTAAAATATGCGTGCAGTCTATAATACCAACGTAAGTTGACAGCGCGCAAGCATGTAACCAGGCTTCATTTAAATTTCAGAAGCGAACAAGAATCTGAAGATGAATACTGGGGAAGTGACGAGGTCAATGAGTTCTTTGACTATGGAGAAGAAGACACCAACAAGAATGAAGACATTCTCAATGTCACCCCAAAGCCAGATCACTTTGATTTGGAAACCCCTTCAACAAGGGCCCCGCACCGGAGACATCTGCACAAACATCCTTACGACCGGGGCCCTAGCTGGAGGAAGACTCCTGTCTGAGCATTTATATATTAAATTTATATAAAAATTCTTATAACAATTATGTATTATTGTTTTATTTCTACACTACAATCAATTTGCACACTCATAATAAACCCAATCCCAATAAATTCACCCTTGAATAGACCAAAGCTTCCAGAAATTTTGATTTCTTTGGACTCTAGCTAGACTAGCATAGAAAGTAAAAATGTATATGATAGTGGTTGTGAAATCACGTTACCATTATAGTAGGAATTCTAAGCATTAACATTCCAGTGCATAAATTTACAACTGGGTATCGGAATGGCTCAGCAAAAGTGATTTGATCACATAAAAGTGCAGGTGACAATATTATGTCAAATAAGTAGAAATATTATGAATGTTAATTCCTAACCACAGCTGTTCAACTATGAAAGAAATAAATAAACTAACAGTCAGTGTAAAATAAATAAAATTTTGACATTTTTTGTGAGTAAACCTCACATGAGGTCCTTGGTTCTCTTGTGTTTTGTATCATTACCATTTGGCAAAAAACAATATACGTAGACATACAGAACAAAAATTTGGTTCTTGATTAACCTCTTTGTTTTGCAATATCATCAATAATAAGTTAAAAGTATCTGATTATTGTCACCAAATGTTTAAACCAATGAAAACTAATGAAAACTAATGATAGTTATAGAGATAATGTGTATGATAATGTTTCTAATGGGTAAGAAACAAGAACCAACATGCAGATTCTGCCAGGAATCAGAAGAAATTGCTATGCACATCCTCTGCTCCTGCGGACCACTAATGTACAAAAGAAGTATTCACCTAGGTAGGCGAGTACTTCAACCTCACGAGGTACAGAATATTACAGCCCAAAGAATCTGGAACTTCCTAGACTCAACCGGTATTAGTAACGAACTATAAAACAGGGCTGCCACAATTGATCGCAACCGGTTGATGCGGCAAATTTTCTAGCCCCTATCTACAATAATAATAATGTGTATGCTGAAAAATCTATCACTAAGTAATTACATACCTCAAGTTTTGCACTGTTCTGAAATATAGTCAGGGCCTTGTGCGTCAGTTGTGCAAAACATGAGCTGAGTGTTGCAATTTTCTGACGTGCTGCAAACACTGACTCTGATTCTTCCGAATCCAGATCCACTGAAATCATCAAAAATAGATTTTTGTAAGAGAAACTTGTTTATTGTCATGAAACTTACAGTTCACAGTGAGCATTTAATTGCGAGAGCAATTCAAATATTTAGACATTTTCTTATATGTTAAAACATTACAATTTAAACTAAATAAATAGTTGGGGATAATATCCAATGGTGTATGAATCCAATTAGAAAATAATTTATTTTCTTGTTTATTAAAAGCAGGCAACGCATGAGTGATACATATATCAAAACTTTTAATTATCTAAAATAGTATAGAAATTGATAACACTGATATTACAAATACATGAGAAAATGATTTTTTTATCAGTATTCTAAACATGGGATAGATTACCAAAGTATACATTGTATACTATACAATTTTACACGTATTTATCACAAAGACAAAAATAAACACAACACACCGATAAAGACACTTAATTTTTTTGAATCAAAAACGTGAGATAGGAGCCGTAAGCCCCGGTGGTCAAACAGCTAGCATGGGTGCACCAAGGGGGTTGAATCGGTAAAGCATGCTGCGGCTTAGTATTCCTATCAGAAATATTAGTAAAGTATAACAAACCATGGGACTGTAAAATATTGGATAAAGGGAGGTGGTGGCGTTAGGGCGATATAATTTGGTTGTGTAGGCCATTACCCTCGAAATTTATAATTTCTCGGCTGAAGGAAGCCACTACCAGTAACATTAAAGAAGAAAAGTCTATCAAAACAAGAATCAATAAGCTAAAACTCAGTTTAAATGTTGCATAAACTCAACAGTGGGACATGGAAACAAAGTTGTACGTGAAACTAAGCACAACGACTACAGGGAAACGTCGCACATCTAAATTACATGTAAGTACTTGCTGCTTACCTATAGAAGTGTCTAATTCCACACATGCTTTATCAAATTCCTTTTCTAATATATCTAACCATCGGAACCCAACTCCAGTAGTCGCCATTTTCACAATAAACTTGTTGACAGTTTGACAAACAGGGGGCATGTCACAGTGACATTACGCGCAAGCGTGTATTGATGTCCAAATTGTACTACGATAAATTATTGTTGACCCGATATTACACGTTTAATTTATATTCAAAAATATCGGACAAACGAGTCTAAGTTTTTGTGAAAGGCTAGTTTTCCAGAAAAGTGTTTACTTACTTTTTCTCTCTCGCTCCGATGACGTCTTCGATGAGGAGTGACAGGGACAGGTGTTCGAAATTTAATTTGCTTCCGGATTCCAACCTCTTTAGAGTATTATATTCTTTGATTCCTGAGTTTGATTCATGGATTTAGAATATGGATATGGATTTGACAACGTAATAATAATAGCAAGAACGAAAGGGATGGTCTTATGAAACTTTTTACTAGTGGAAGTGAAAAGGAACGATAATCGTCCGTCCTTATCACTGTGCCACTATTTTTTGTGTGTGTGTGTGTGTGTTAGATGCTAAGTCTAAGTGCCACACACACAAGTATCTTCTTAAAAAAAGTATGTAGTAAGTGACTATGTCTATCCCTCTTAGTGGCACACTATGTGCGGCCCCTCGGTTTGATTCCAACATTTCCAACTCAATCATCAGCATCACCAAAGAATGTAATGGTGGGCGGTCAACTCATTAACAGGCTTAAAAAATGGAAGTTCTCAATTCTTTTTTTATGTACAGTACCCATAAAGTTAGAACATTCAGGTTTTTTCAGTAGAATTGTTTTATATTTGAAAGTGGTTTCCACACTTTCCACCTAGTCTAGGCATAGGTATTTTCTGCCCTACGGCCGGCAAACAGCACTTTGCCGGCCGCTGCGCTAAACTAAGGTGCCGCCTGCCGGCTCCGTTGAGCAGAAAAATAATATACCTTAAAGAAAGCCTCGGATCACATGTTTGTCGGCCTCGGCTTCGTCTCGGCCTACAATCGTCATCTGAGACATTTCCCACTTAAACGGCCTTGGCATGTAATCTACTATTGTGCTAGCGATGAGAAAACTTGTCATCATGTAGTGTTTTTTCAAGATTTTTTGTGTTAGGCATGAATTTCGTGGTAAAATTCACTTTTTTTTACTAAAGCCTTTTTAGCAATTTACATGTATACTGTATCTCCTATTGTGATTCACAACACTTAATTGCAATATAAATCATTAATCTGTGCAAAAGTACCAAAATAATAAGCTATCTACATGCGAACATGTGCCGCCTACTTTCTCCTTACTCTATCTATACACCCCCATACAAAAGTCACGAATGTGATATCGTCGGGGATAGTGCTATTGCACTATCCCCGCGTAACTACCAAAGCAGATGGAGTTCTAAAATCAAATATCTAAAACTGACACTTAAGTTATTTACCCTGTATGCTTAGCACATGATTGGCGCGACAGTATCTCGCCGCGAGATAGTCTATCCGTCCCTCTTTTGTTAATATAGTTAGTAAAGGAAGGGAAATCTATCTCGCGGCGATATACTGTCGCACCTATCATGTGCTAAGCCTGCAGATTGGATTTGTTAGTTACGCGGTATTGCACTATCCCCGACGATATATTATTGGCCGGTACTGTATATATATACTCGATATCTCCGAGAATCGTGAACGTGAATTTTAATTTTTTTATGGATATAGCCCCGAGATGGTCTCGTTGTCACGATGTCAGGTTCTGATGATAGTGATGATGGGATATTGGAAAAATCGGTTTGCAAAATTAAGGCCTATGTACTAACTATGTACAATTTTTTGCAATCGACCCTTATCTGTTGAATAAGTACATAAAAATAATATAGGCAGTCTTGGCCACACCAAGTTAAGAAAAAACTACAAAAGTATTCGCAATTATTTATTAACGTATAATTAACTATATACAAATAAAGAACTATAAATAACATATATATAATTACACACAATTAAGTAATTGGTATAAGTTATGTTACAGTTGCAGGCAGTTATCAAGGTAGCTAAATAATGATAGTGCATTGTAGAGCCTAATACGAATTACGAAACCACAAGGTTTGTGTGGGACAATAATATGTAGGTAATTTCTTAACATGATCTGATCTCTTAATATATTGTGCAAATTAAGCCGCCACAAAGATAATATACTTACAAAATAATATTCCATTGTTACTAAGCCATGTTGTTAGTATAACAATCAGGTTCTCATGTGTTCATATAAAATCGATGAACTAAATTATAAAATACTTGGCAGTGGTCAACTTTTAAAACCTAAATAGCAGATATGTGCAAATTTACAGGCCGATTTACATGAGCTGGCCAACTTACATCTAGGTACCTAAGTTTTAGGCCGGGATTACACAAAGTAAGTTATAGGGACAGAGCTATAAAAAGAATGAGATAGTAATATTTAGGTAAGTATATCTAAATTCTTAGTATAGTCCGTCCCTACCACTTACGTAAGAACTCATAGGTTCCGGCCTTAGAATATCTGAACATGTGCTCTAAACTTATAACCGGGCCTACTACCGCGAAAATCAAAAATCGTAATTTTCGAGGAATTTTCTCTGTAACTCCAACGAAGGCGTCATTAGAGTAAGAGAGACAGATCCTCGAAGTTTGCGCTTTTCGATGATCGCGGTAGAGCCGCTGGACGCAAGCGGACAGCGGGGCGATGAGCGGGCGTTTACACTCCGTTTGATCGAAAATCCTTCGGAACACACGAAGGTAATACTGCTGCCCTGCTTTATCTTGTCACCAGTGATTGTAAGCATGATGACGTTCCTTTCTCGGACCCGAAGGGTATTCTAAATTCAAACGGAGTGTACACTTATGTTCGGTCTCAAGCTATGAATGGTCGTACGTCACCCCCTCCGCAGCCATTGGCATCCATATGGCAGTTCAGATGTATCTGACAGCCAACATTGCGCCAGCTCTTATGAATCGACCTGTACCACCAACACTAAGTAATAGCATGATACCGTTTACCAACTGCCTACCGATTTTCTCTAGCACCTCAATGCTAACCAGAAACATGAAAAAATACCAATTAGGTACAGTAGATCAAGATTTCGATTCTAATGTCAAGGAGTAGAGTCGAAAAGTGGTAAACGACATTTTTGAGCAAACGTCATCCCAATAAATTAACAAAACAGTAAAAACCAATTCGCAGCCCTCGTTCATTTTACTATAATAACCGGTATCATGCTAGTGCTATACCCACAGGGCCTTTCCGGGAGTTAGGCACCGTTTACACACCCGCAGTTTCACAAAAAATACTGTCCATTAATCCATAGGTACATTAGCATTTGAATGTTTTTATGGGTTTTAGAGCTTGTATAAAAATACACTTATTTTACCTAACGGACTGCACATTACGTTCAAGGATATTGAATAGTGACCTCCATATCCAAGCATGGAAACAGTGCCTAATTTACATCCCCCAAGGAAACCATTATCCTAATCCGATACAAATCCTCACAGCACACACCTCGATAAATTCGATTCTCGTTTTATACCTACACATTGGAATGGATTTATTGGAGACACGTTTAGGGTAAATTTTATCACAAGATTGGAGCGCGTTTTCAAAAGACTTTATTATTAAAAAACTATATAAAATAAAAGCCTTTTGAAAAAATACTCCTGTCTTCTCAGATAATTCCTCAGTTGTCTAATGGGTATTGTATAGTACATTTCTGTGCTGGCTGGATTGCTCTGTTAGGAGTAGGATGCTTTTCCACCAGAGATATAGCTATCAAAAACGTTCACATTAATAGAACAGCACCCTTACCTCGGTACCTTCATACAACAAATTGGTTGGCAAGGTAACCGATGATGTCGATGATTTAAATTATTTCGATATTACCAAATTGGTAACGTTGGTAACCAATAAACTGGTGCGACCAAATACCGATCTGACTGTTTTGTCAAGAAAATTGCAAAATGACTTTAAATAACCCACAGCCAAAGCCATTCTCAGCTTCCAATAAATCCACTTCAATACTTATACCAATGTTCATTTTCCATTTGGCTCTGCATCTAACTTGCTAAAACTGAATTTCAGCAAATTGTGACATCAAAATTGTATTCAACATCAGATTACTATGAGATATACAGCGAAGAATAATCGCCTCCTCATGAAGTTAATTTGATTTTGAATATTCGCTTATATTGTGGCATCCAAAATTAAATAGAGAGACTATTTTTATTTTATATTTAAAAAGTTAGTATACCACAAATTGGTAATCTATTTTTTTTTTTTGATAAATACACACTCAAATCAAATATCTGTTCACTATTTGATTTAGAACACCACTGTTACAACTTTGATCATCATTTAACTATTAGCCAGCGTAGACACTTTAGAGACAGAGTCAGAACCCTATTTTATATTACTCAAGGCTAAAGTTTTCGGTCAGGTGTAATGTTTAATAGAAAACACTACAAACACGCTGGTCTCATGGACACTTATGATCCGAAACTTTTTTCTAGATTCTACAGAGTGGATGAACACTAAACACTTTTTATAAAACAGGATTCTGGATAAATGAACACACTTGAACAACACGCGTTTTGGAATTTGGGACACCACATATCAAATTGGAACTTTCCCGAACCATACAAATACATCTTTCTTATCTTATCTTACTTTACACTTAAACCATTGCATTGCTCTTTTTGGACTGTTGTGCGCACTACTCTTATCTAATTGCCTATACTTTTTTGCCCATACCCATTCCTGATATTTAGACGTAAAATATAAATAAGTAATAAATCATAGCTGGAAATAAAACTATTTTTGATAATTTCATTCCTCTTAGTGACATCGTGATATAAGAAATACATTGCCCACCATGCGTTATTAACATAAGTAATATTTTGATAACTTATTGAAATGTGCACCTTACTGCGCGACCACAAGGTATAATCATTTCACAATATTTCAAACGTCACCAACAGACAGCTCATGCGATCTTCACGCAGCTGGGCAAAGCGAATCTTGAAAAGAACAACGTCCGACCAATACAGTAGTTAGTCACTTACTTTCTGTTCTTTGTCACCGAAAGACAGCCAGTATACAAATTGTATTCATAGCCTAGGAACACGCCAAAGTAATCGTTATTCAAAATGAATGTTCACTAGAGAGGAGCATTATTTATCAGAAATTAGTGAACTATAAATACAAGTATTTTACAAACTTATTATACAATTATTATATAGGAGGCACCTTATTAGAAGTATGAAAAGAGAAATCTGCGACCAGGCAGATCTTTTACGTATTCAACACACAATGAAATCAAAACATTTTTTGCAAAAATCGCATTAACATCCACTTCATTAGGTGAGGTTAAAATAAGGACACTAAAATAAATAGTAAGAAACACTACGATTGTTCATAAATCTGGATATTATGACCCATACTTAAAATTAGACCATCAATGGTTATGTAAAAAATATAATCTATAATTATCAAATTAAAAATAGGAACTAAATCTACATCTGGATGTAGCTGTACGACAAAAATCTAACCCATAAACGTTTTTATTTCATTATATGATTTTTTGTATTCAAGAATGTATCTATGGTTTAGATCCTTCCCGCTATACTACCTGCACTCGCATAAATTAACTATTATTAATTAATTGTGAACTCAATCGGATATACAGAATTGAACGGACATAAATTTATCTGCAGATAACAAAACAAATACTTATATCCTTTTAAAATCTCTTAACCTACCAAATAAATTATGATTGTCAGATAAGCTTTCTTCGGTATGCACCCCCAAGGATCGAGAACGCTTAACTTCAAATTACTTGAGAATTCTTATTAAATCACACTATGAATATGTACCTACCACAGTCCCAGTTTCAACAATTTTACATGTTAAAAAAGTAGATACCTAATAAATAGGTCATGAGAGGGTATTTAACTAGCGCTTTCATCGAAAACTAATAAATCTCACATTTTTACCTTAGGTACCTACCTATTACAAAATAATAGATGTCAATTTCCAGTGGCCTAATATTTAACATGGCTACAAGTTACAACGGCCTTGTTACACAATTAAACATCAATTACAATTATATAACGCATTTCAGCATTCAGAAAGAATTCGTATCACGATCAAACTCACGGATTAATTAAACTAATGTCTTTTTTACCCATTTTTAAGTGAAAGCTGGTTTTAACACGCAAGCATATGGTGGAGTAATAATAAAGTAGGCCACTGGTTTTCCCCATACAATTTAAAAAACCTCGCCTGGACGACGACGCCTCACGGCGGAATGTAAACCTTAACCAGTTGGTATATTTACTGTGTTAGCGTTTATATTGTCGTCGGGCGTCGTTCATTAGGTGACCCTTATTATTAATTCAATGGTTAGTTAACAGTATTTACGATGGTAAAAACTACTAAGGCAAATCCAGAGAATCCCGGACGAATGGCTACTATTTATGAGCGCAAGTCGGAATACTTATAGGTATTCCATCTCGTGGGTAAGTAATATCTGTTTACAAACAAATGTTCCTTTTGGTGTTGCTAGACTGAGAAGGTCATCTTTATCTAAGAGTTATCTTCAAATGACCCGTTAAAATACACGAACTTGAACCAATCGACAATTTCTACAGACTTAAAAGTTTACAATGTGATTCATATTTCAAATCTGAGAAAAAAACGTGTAAAACAATAATAACTATTATGACGATCCTTGAATTTAAGTAAGCACTTACAATAACTCCTAAATAAATTCCAAATTAAATGCAACTTTTCCAAAACAAAATGCTACAACTATGTATGTAATAAAATATTCCATTTAATGCAATATGTACAGTTTATATATTCGTTTTCAAGTTCTATACCTCAACACATACTGGTTGCTTCTATCGATCTCCTTACAGAAGACAACATATATAATAATACTACAGATCAGAAGCTCCAAGAATTACATTCAAATTTTATTGTTGCTGCACACACTTGTGTCGCGCGCAAATGTGACCAAAACAGAAATAAAAGACGAATACTATTCTTAGAGCTCACAGACTGTACCTTTTACTACTAACTTTGTGGATATTAATTTAATATCGCTATCGTATCTATATAGTACCTACGTAGTACGTATTGTAAACTCCTAAGGAGGCAATGTGATAACTGCGAGGCTTGCAATTGTCCCTAGGGTTGATAACACAGTGCATCCTCGTAAAATTTCAAAAAAAAAACAACGAGCATGTGTCTGTAAAACCCGCTCACACATGTTAGTGTACACACAGATACCACTAAGAAAACCATTACCTTATTTTGTCACTACAGTGATCTAAGAATCTCACACACTATGTGCTGAGGTACAGAGTTCAGGTGGGAATAAGGCCCAAGACACACTGTAATTTACTGACTATTAACTATTGTAATCACTGGTCAACCAAACTATGAGGTAAGAGCATATAAAGCATAAACTATAAACAAAATGTACAGGCTTATGCTCACACATTTATGCTTCCAAATAATGTTTCGACCATTGCTGTTGACCTATTCTATGCTTTATCGTACAGCACGATCATTTATTTATTATGTGAAACGAAATTTTATGTCATGTGACAATGACAAAAATTACATTTGACAAAGTAAAAGAATTGTCGTGCCGTGGACGTGCACTTCCATGATAAAATATAGAAGAGGTCTCTATGTAGGCGGGTTAGTATCAAGTGTGTAGAATAGCTTCTAGAATTATCAGTATCGCTTAACAAAAGCAATTGGCAGTACCGCGACTTGCCATCGGTATGATCCGTAAACTGAATGGAATCATGAAAACTTGGAATAACTCGGGTCTACTGATGGTCAGTTAATCATTGGTGTAAGCACAAGGTTGTCTCCGTAGACAATACTTTCTTTTACAATACAGTCAGCAGCAGCAACTGCGTTGAAAAGGTTTTTTGACGTTTTGACTCTTTTAACAATCGTCAGTATGAGACGATAACAGGATAGAAAATTCATGAAGGTGCCCATTTTATATTTTTTATTAATAGCATAGTTTTCAGGATTTAGGGACTGGCACGGATTTTATTTTATGTCCATGCTCCATGAAGGGTTAATAGTTTTCTAGCGCGCAAATGCACAGAGTACCTCGTGCTCGGTACGGTACCTACTCTTATAGGTAATCATCACCTTTTCAAATAGTCTGCCAAGTATGTCGGATTTTAAGACGAATCATCGTATGACAGCCTTACTACCAATGTGATACCAACCCGCACGAGCTAGGCATAATCTAAAATTAGATCTAATTCACTTCAGCTTAAGTAAAAAGCACAATGTTCCATTAGCACAACACACACCCGTTGCCGTTCTCTTTTATGTGGCCGTCCGTGCGCTCGATCTCCAGCAGGATCGCGTGGAACAAATCCGTAACTGACTGGAATTTACATTTCGGTAAGTTAATTATAAGTTATAGACAAAACTACTAAGAAATAAAAATCATTTATTAGTATACGTTATAGACAAAAAATAGTAAGAAATAAAAATCATTTATTAGTATAAAATAACAAAAAAAATACTAAGAAATAAGAATCATTTATTAGTGGTAGGGAAAAAAGTTATACAAATAGGTACTAATCTACTAAGCGAGTCCACACTTAACACGTTCGGCTCCGGTGAGACAGATCTGTGATCAAAAAATCCTTACTCCTATGCCTAATGGTTGTGTTACTGATATAGAAATACGAACATTTTTAACACAAATGTTTCGCCGGCATAGGAGGACTATCCTTCTGGTCACACATGCGTGTCACTGGCATAGGAGTTCTACAAGATATTTTCGATCGGTAAAACATTAGCACTTAGTGAAACAATAGTGGGTTGCGTTTTATAGTTACAATTTTGCTGTTTGGCTCTCTTTCTAGCCAATATGTGCGTGCGTTAGAGAGGCAAACAGCGAAATTGTAAAATGTAACTTTATAAAACGCGACCCTGGGGTCGAACGTGTTAACGAACCGATTCGCGCGGATGTTGCCGCGGGAAGCAGCTCGACCAGTGGTCGTCGCGCCCGAGGCAAACGCGTTTACGGCACAATGCCTCGGGCAGCCTTATATGACTAATGAAGTAATGACTGACAAGTAAGGTTGGGTGTGACACAGCGGAACTGAATACTTCATACATTTTCTATGTAAATTCGGGTTGGGGTAAGAGAGGCGTTTCACTTGTCTACCCAACTTTACCTTACGAAGTAGCAAAAAAACCTTAAAGTACGGAGATACTTAATACTATAGCGCCATGGTCTTTCTGGTAACAGGGTTCTTTAACATTAGCGCAACAATCCCGCTAACAACGCATAATGTATACAGCTTTACCGCAGCTGTCATAATTATTACTATTATTAAAACTAATACTATAAGGTTTTTTCAGCTACATTACACAGCCGTTGCCATTTGTATGACTGCTTGGGCGCTCGATTTCTTCCAGGATCGCGTAGAATATGTCCGTCACTGACTGGAATTTACATTTTGTCACGTTAACTTTAACCTTAAGATGTGGATAAAACTGCAAGAGCGTTAAAGCTGGGAGCGGCGACGCCCGCGTAAAGACACTTCGCTGCCCCAATATGACAAAGTTCTATGTTGCACCTTTATCAACTTAAAATTTGAACTCACATTGACACTTCGTCCAGATTAAATTACCTGTAAAATGTAACATAAATAGAACCATGTAATATTGGGGTAGCGACTTGTAGGTACATACCTACCGTAAAGCACCACGCTCTAACCGTTTTGCCCGAAAGTCTCCGGGGCACATACACAAAGGAATACTAAGATGACTGCAGTTCTTTTATCCCTGAACCTTATTGGGTAGGTGCTAACAGAAATAATAATAACTTACACAACAAATACTGCAAAGACATTAGTTAGATCTACACAACCAATGTGACCGCTGATTTAGGTACATACCTATTTATGCGTCCTTCATTGTACAGGTTATAGTGTTATTGACTGCACGTTGAGCAGGTACGTGTTATAATAACTAGTTTTCCCATGCAGCCATGAAATTTCATTTATTTGCCAGTTATTACCTTGTCACAGTGACAATAGCGGCCCTTTTGCCTGTTTAGTTGCGGCATTGTCCCAAGATGTTTATTTATTAAAAAAAAATATCTTCGTTTGTTTCTCCAGTTAAAATGTTTATAAATGCACTACTTACTTGATGCGTCTTAGTATTGCTTTGACTATGTTAAACACGTTAACGTTTATTATTTGTTGTGCCTTATTTATAACATTAAATGGTATAGGTACATACACATGCACAATACTATGAAAAGGCAAATGCAGATTTTGGAGCATTCCATGGTATTGTCTACAGTTGTCGGATAAAAATAAGGTTTTCTTGAAGATTGGCAAGTATTCAAGTTACAGTAACTAGTATATTCAAGCGCAGAAAAACGACGCGACGGCTTATAAAAAAAGGGACGGGCGATAGTTTGAGAGCTCATGGAATACTCCTAAGTAACCAAAAAACAACAAACAAGAGCAAAAATCATTATTTGAGAATTTTATTAAATTAATTACTTAATTAATGATAAAAGACTACTGCGAAAAATATAAAAAAAAAAAACAAATCAAAATATTTAGTTAATAAATAATTTGATTTGAGTTTTCACCATCCATTACTTACTTAATAATTAAAACTTTATACCCATGACAATATAAGTTTGCTGTATTTTATAGATGCCAGTGTTAAATTTCACAAAGGTTTAGTTATTGTTACTGAATAATGACAGGTTTAAGTATTGAAAAACAATGGAACCAGTGAAATTACCTCATTTCGTTTTGCACTGGTCTCCACAAAGGCGGCTTTCCACTTCTCAGCAAGCCTCCTGCCCTCCTCTGTGCTAATCTTCCTTTCAAGGTGCAGATCCGTTTTGTTGCCAACTAACACAATGGGTACACTGAAACAGTTAAAATAATTCCAATTATTCCAGATGAACATAATTTACAAAGAACCATTGTTTCAATTTTAATCTTCTTGCATAGACAATAAGGTTGACATCTAAACAATACAACAATAGTTAAACCAAAGACAATAGAACTACAAAATGCAGATTCGAGAATTCCCAGTAATGGGTCTTCCCAGTAATTCCCACTTTTGAATCATCATGCTTTATCTAATCCCAACATCCAGGAAAAAACAAATTACAACCTCTGAGGCTCAGTCAATACTGGGAATTCCAAATAAATTCTCCAGTAATAAATTATAATAGTAGAAATTTTTATGGATCTCTGGTGGTTGCCAAACGAAAATCTATTACTTTACCTCCCCTATCCTTTTGTCACATAATAAGAACCTTTCTGATGTCTGAACACAAAGAATGTATTGTTTAAACATCAAATATACACCGTGTTTTTATTCATTTCCGTTAAATTAAAGGGAAGCTTATTTAGGTCAATAATAATAAATTTCTCTAAGAAACTAGTGTGGTAACTCTTACTGTTATTAAGTTAAAAAAAAAAATATGTAAATGTATTTGCTACGCCCACAAGGGTTCATGTTACATATGTTGTTCATGAGTGCAATTTAATAAATAAATGAGTTGTTAAAAAAATAAGTTTAATGACTGAACAAGTGTATTGAAACCTTCATTACATCCTAACGTTATTTATTTTGACGTGTGCCGTCAGTCACCATCACAATTAAGTATTGTGCATGAAAAGGAATAATTTTTTTTTTACGAAATTAACAAATCCCATATACCAGGCAATTTCTATTAATGTCCCAAGTAACCTGTCCAATTTAACGGAAATCTAAAAAAACACCCTTGATAGAGTTGAAATTAGCACAGAATATGTTTTGTAATACCGCTATAACAACAAATTTAATGTGATATTAAGAAGTAAAGGAATCTTACTTGTTAACCCTTAGGTGCATAATTATGGTATCATATATTTTATTTCTGAAATTACTTATATAACCAGTTCATCTCAATTAGAACTCTGTTGCCTTGTTTGACAGTCTCAATTGAGTACTTATTTCGACATGTGTCATTTTTGTTGCATTGTTTTTGGTACTCTATGCACCTAAGTGGTAAATGTCACAAGAGTTAATGGTGCTTCTATAATAAGAACAGTTTTAGAAATTATGATAATAATTTATTACTTTAGACACATTTTATTAATCATCATTGATAAAATAGAAGAAGGGTTTTGTTGATTTCTCTAAACATTTTCAATGTAAGTTTTTCGGTAAACTAAATGAATCAACAACTAATGACAATACCTAAAGAGACTTTGGCTGGATCTGACAATTTAAAAAAAAAGTCAGCCACCATGCCTATTATTATTTGCTGGAAACTATTTATTCAATAGTGTTTTTAGTAAAAACATATTCATATCTTCTTTAGAATGTAAAAAAATAACTATTGGTCATGCCAAGTTAAAATACACTTTTATATTACATGATCCTCAGATATTAGTAGAAAATGAAAAACAACTAGACTTAGTATTTTCTAAATCCATGGAGTCTCTGATTGTCAAAGTACAGTCTAAGATCACAGCATAGTATCCTGGTACTAACTAGATGAGAGTCCATATTATAAAAAATATTATATATCTATTTATATAAATTAAACATTTTCTTAATGTAATACAGTTATAGCAAGCACTGAGATATATATTGAAATTGATGAAAAATAAGTCAAGGGCTGCAATGAAAGTGATGCATTTGAATCAACTCTTCAAATGATTTTTAGTTTGATTGAAGTATTTCTTATTGTTTAAGATTTTTATATTTGCTGTATGCAAGTCCGTCTTGCACTTTCTCACCGGTTCTTTATTAATATAATTACATAAATTAAATGGAGAGAAAATTATAGATTTTCACAGTGTAAACTATCTATTGATATTAATTAATATTAGGAGCTTTCTACTGCATGGTACAGTGTGTTGTTGTGATAATTATGGTTGTTTTTCTGAACCTTATTTAGCAACTCTACAGATTTTGGAACCACATTATGAGCCCAAGGTCCTAAGCCTAACTAAAACAATAACAAAGATTAAATTAATATAACAAATAATTGATGTATAATTGATGTTCCCTTTAGTTTTTTTTTTGTGCCACCGCCAATTTACATACATTATTCTAGTTGATGACAAATTGTTATGTTATTATACCTAATGCACACACAAGGCACTTATCCTGTGGGAAGTGGAGAGTTATTTTTTTTTCTATAAGGCAAAAGCATATTAACCAAATTGTTTATAGTCATTGTCTATACAAAATGTATTGTAATGACTAAACCACAATAAAATGTGGTCATTAAGATATAGTTTTAAAGTAACAATTGATTGAGATTAGAAAAAACTTTACTAATTAATATATTCAGTCAGCACAACATTTAACTGTGTACATATAATACAAAAATAGAGACAACAAAGAAGATATTAAAATGTATACATACTGTATCTTTCCAATCATGTCAAGCAGCTTTTCATAGATTACTTGTACAATTTGAAAGCTTTTACTGGAGGTGATGGAGTACACGAGAACATAGCCATGAAAGTCCATACTGTACTGAAGAGGAAATATGCTGAATTCGTCCTGGCCCGCCGTATCAACCAGCTTCACCTCATACTCGGTGGAGTTCAGGCGGATGAACTTTGTAAAAGCTATAAACAAGAATGACAGATATCTTTAGAAATAAAACATGTACATAGTGATTAGTACACTATTTATTATGGACAGTAATTTAAATGTTAGCCTTTCTTTCGCAGCATAAATGAAACACACACTAATGTGTTTGCCCTACCGATGTAAACATACTAAATCCTTGTATCGGAGGACGTTTTGTAAGATGCGTAATCAAAATGCTACTTACTGTTTTCAATTGTTGGGTCATAGGAATCCACGAATTGTCCTTCTACGAACTGAATAATTAGAGATGATTTACCTGCAAGATTTTTTGTTAAATTAATTAAAACGTCAAAATGAAATAAGACGCAAATTTCTTGAACCTTCGCATTACCAACTGATCTGTATCCCATCATCGCGACTTTTATCTGTTTTGACGGCATTTTTAAAATTAGCTGGTCACTTAAAATTCACAGTGGTTTGTATTTACACAAAATGCTTTAATTCACTAAAACAAATCACGCATTTACGACTTGACTTTGAAGTTTGAACTTGCTTGGCTTGACGTTGACGGATGAATGTAATGTGTAGACTATTTCCGTCAACAAGATAACTTTTTCCTACACAGCTTATGCCGTTAACACATCCGGCAACATGAATACAACATATCAAACAAAGTCTCGTCAACACAACAGAGAGATGAAGATTTAACAAAATAAATAAAATAATGGCTATATGAAGAAACAAAACCACATACACTTATTGACAATGACATTACAATAAAGGCAAATCCTCAATTAAATATGATTGATTGGAGTTGTTGGGTTTTTGAGGATGCCTTATTGAATGGAAGTAACGATATTTCGTGTAGTGCAAAACCACCTAAAAATGTACGACATTAAAACGTTTTGTCTGTGGTGTAACTGTCACAGTGACAGATGACAGCTTGAATGTCATTTATGTTATGACGTCATTCTGCTTAATTTACAATCCTCAAATTAAAGTATTATTCACCTCATTTTCTCGAGTTTGTTGTTCCAATAATACTATGTTCTTATCTATCTAGTAAATTCCAAGTGGCTCGGATGTATCATTTTTAAGTAAAATTTGATTTTATTCAATGTAAGATAGTTCAAATTGTGATTCTTATTAAAGTTTCTATCATTCTACGTTTGTAGACATTTGTTTTGATTTGTTCTATTCCGAATCTTAACAAGCACATCGTTGCTCTATTACGTTCCAGTTAAAATATTTAATGATTACATACTTTCTTGATTTTGGTTGATTAGTTGCTTAATTTATTTGTATACCTATTTACGTGCGCAGTAAAGTGTTTCCATTTAATTTTAGCAATCTTAACACAGCTACTACCTTATAGTGTTCCAAGATGGCAAATATTCCGGAATGCCCACCCAGTTTGAAATCCATCCAGCACTATTTGAAAGTTGCAACCGAACATGAAACAAGGGATCCAGTGATAACTTATTGGTGCAGGCTACATGCCTTACAAGTTGGCCTCAAAGCCACAACAAAGAAAACACCAGAGGAGACTAAAGTTTTGATGGGTATAATTATTTTCTCAATTACCTACTTGACCTTTCTGTAGTGTTTGATTATTCTTTTTGTAGCGAAAGGCACATATTCAAAACTTGACTATTTCAAATACTACAATTTATTGTTTCACTTGACTTGTTGAAATTACAAAATCAAAAGAGCAATTCTGAAACAGTTAAGTCTTTGATATTGATAAAATTTGGTATGCCTGTTCAGTCAATGATGCTGAGCATTTCCTAAAATGTCCCAGAAAGTTTGTATTTAGTGGTTATATTTGTGTCCCAGGTAGTTAAATTTTTTGGTACTGGATTGGGAAATGTGGTGGATTTTGCTAAGCATCATTGCCTCAACCAGCCTACTAAGTTTCATCAGTATCGAAAATGTGATTCGATTGTACAAACTTTTTGAAAATTGCTCAAAAATGATATCTCTATTCTGTGTGTGATGGAACCTCTGTATACTCCAATAAAGAATATTGTTATTGGCTTACAGGCATCCCATTTTTTTCAACCGTGCAATTTAACAGCATGCAATATAATTTTTTTTTATCTTTTATGTTTTTAATGCAACTGTTTGTTATTCAATATGATTGTATTATTTCAGCACTGATGGACTGGTTAGAGGAAACCAAGAAGACCATGAAAGACAATGATGCCATTAGCAATGAGGTGGCAGGCCAGGCTCACTTGGAGAATTATGCTTTAAAACTCTTCTTATTTGCTGACAAAGCAGATAGAGAACAAAATTATGGAAAGTAAGGACCATACATTTACAATACAACTTCAGTTGCACAGTTCAATATAGAACATGAAAAAACACAATAGGAAGTAGTCATTTAATTAGAGGTAGACAACAGAGTCGCATTTTATAAAGTTACATTTTAAAATTTCACTGTTCGCCTCCCTAATGCACGCACATATTGGCTAGAAAGAGAGGCAAACAGCAAAATTGTAACTTTATAAAACGCGACCCAGGTGACCTTTTTGTTAAAAAGCAATATCTTTCAGAGACCTTCAAGTAGTGTAAAATAAAATTTCATATGTAGTAAAATAAAGAATCTTGTATAACATAATACACTGAAACCAAAACAATAGCCTGGTCCACACTGAATGAGCCACAGCAACAAAATATAACAGAGTCTTGTACACTCACTTTCAGGAACATGGTAAAAGCATTTTACACAGCCGGTATGATCTACGATGTGCTCACTACATTTGGAGAACTGACAGATGAAGCTGCCCAGAACAGGAAGTATGCTAAGTGGAAGGCTGCGTATATACACAACTGCTTGAAAAATGGAGAAGCACCTGTCCCAGGTTAGTCAAATGTTATGGAAGCAAGGTCATTCAAGGGGTAAATCCACAAGACTGTAACAAGAGTTACCAATTTTTGCATATGTTATAAAATTAATTAATCAATAGTACATTACTATAGAGGACGGGAAACGAAGGGTTACAGGCCAAGTAGATATATCTGGCCGAAGGAGCTGAGGCCAGATAGGGATACGCGGCCTGTAACCCTGTTTCCCGCCGAGATTTGTATAGTGCTTTTCTCAAACTTGCCAACACCACGACAAATAACACGAACTGATTTCGCCGAACCATACTATTTAATTTGTAAAAAAACCAATAGTACAGTATCGTAAAACAATAAAAAAAACATTCAAACCAATGAGGGTTTTTGATATTTTTTCTGCCGCTATGGGGAGGTGAGATGGCGGCACTGAGCCGACCGTATAACGAACTGTCAAAATAAATACGCGCATTTAATTTTCAACATGTTTATAGGTTTATTTATTCTGAAAACCATTACTTTAGTCATATTGTTACCTAAAATAAATGAATAAAATAGTTCCAAGTCAATTCTCATGAAATTAACAAAGTTATAGTAATTATTTTGAATACCATTGACTTTGAGCGCCTGTTTTAGAGTTCAATTTTCAGTTCGACGACCATATATTAGTCGTAATCCATTACAAAATCAATTCTCTTCCAAATAAAATAGAATTTCAATATTTTAGGCCCAGGTGCCTATGAATAGTATGAATCTGGCAGCTGTCGAGACCAGGTGCGTACGAAGCGCCGCCTGGTGGCAGAAAAATTATCGAAAACCCTCATTTTTTTAAAATCTGTTTGAGGTATCCTTTTAACTGGCGGTATAGACATTAGTTCTAAGGTTATTTTTTTTTCTGTGGCTGAATGTCAAGATCTAGTGTCACAATTTGACATTTCAAAACAAAAGACAGTTTGTTTGCAGTCCTAGGTGTGAAAAAAATACATGAAATCTCTTTACATATCATCTTAGCACATGACACCGGATATATAGTATTTCCGGGTTTAATTTAAAGTAAGTAACATCAACATTCCGTAGCAAGTTTGAGAAAAGTTGATTTTCCGTACGTCTAGCCTAGCCCTGTAGGTAGATATGTGGACCCTTAAATGTACTTAATTAATATGAGAACATACAAAAGAATTGGTAACTCTCATTACAGTCTTGTGGATTTACCCCAAGGCTATAACGACTATAGGGGTAATGTTTTCTTCCTTGTTGTATCCTCATGATTAGATGTAGTGATGATTAGATTTGAGGGTAGTGACAACTTTGGGCACACCCCTTAACTAATGTTCTGCAAGCCACACGGGCATTTTCGCTTTTAGGGACACTCAGCATGATATTAAAAAACCGTAATTGCAGTCAGGTTCGTAACGACAATTATGTACGATATTTTTAAGAATTTAAGCTTGATTGATAAATGATTTGTATTTGATCGGCCTTATTATATTATAATGTCGCTTATCTTATAGTTATAGGGCGACCTTCCAATGTCACTGAAGCGCAAACTAGTCGACATGTGTATCCTGCCCGTCCTAACCTACGGTGCTCAAACATGGTCTCTCACCGAAAGTCAGAAGTCCAAATTGAAGGTCTGCCAGCGAGCAATGGAGCGCAGCATTCTAAGTGTAACGAGAATGGATCGCATCCGGAACACTACGCTGCGCTCCAAAACACGCATAGCTGACGTGGGTGAGAAAACTGCCAGGCTAAAGTGGGATTGGGCCGGTCACGTCTACCGCATGCATCCAGAAAGGTGGGCTATTACAGCCACCAAGTGGAAGCCGCAAACTAGGCGGGGACGAGGCAGGCCCAGGCGGAGATGGCGGGACGATCTGGACGCCTTCGCCAACAATTGGCCAGACTTGGCACCGAACCGGGAGCTGTGGAAATCTGAGGGAGAGGCCTTTGCCCAGCAGTGGGACACCCCTACAGGCTAGAAAAAAAAAAAAAAAAAAAATCTTATAGTTTATACAATTAACACCAAAACCGAATATTCATTGAAATTTAGTAGGTACTGAATTGTTGTGAAAAACCAGACTAAATTTAAAGATTTTTAATTTCAAGCTAATTGGGTGTCTCTACAAATGAAAATGCTCACACTCAAGTACATGATGTGCAGATATATTATATGGTCTAGTGCTAGCCTGTAATGAATGAGTCATAAGTGACTAATGTTATTCTATCAGCTGAAAGTGTAGCCATGTTCTTCTCTCTATGGCATGTGTCCAATAACTAGCCCACACTGTTTGGTCTAGATCTGAGTAAATCCACAAGTCAGTTGTTACCTATTCATTTGTGTTTTTATGTTAATAAGTTAACATTGAGGTTCTGAATGTTTTGCCTGGGCCTATCAGTAAACATGTGGACGTCTAAATCAACTTAATTAATAATAAGATCGCACAAAAGAATTGGTAACTGATTTCACAGACTTGTGGATCTACTCATATACACAGATGGCCGAAAATACCATGAACCCACTGGCAAAGATAGTGGAGTCTCATTTCCAATATTGAGTTTCCATAAAATTATCATAAAGATAATAATCATAAATCATTCTTAATATGAAAATAACGAATTTGTGGTTGAAACATCGTGAAACGTACACGTAAATCTAACATCTACATTTACACGTTGGAGCTAAACTTATCATACCCTTACTATGGGGTCATGGGGTAAATAAAAATGTTCAGTTCACAGTTCCCATAAAGGGGTAAAACTGAATTTATTCATAAATAAGCAATGTAACAAAAAATAAAACCATATAATTATATTAAGTTATGCTTGATGTTGGCACGTGGCTTACGGTGGTCAGGCGTTTAAAAACGTTTATCGTGCATACAGTCCATGTTCGTAGATGGCCCAGCTAGGAAAAGGTTTATTAACACCAGAAAATACATGTTTGCATAGTTTAAGTATCATAATTATGCATAAAACCAGCGTGACTCAGGCGACCGTAACCATGGTAATAACAGACAGAAAAAAGTTGATTCACCCAGTTACATTTTACAATTTCGCTGTTTGTCTCTCTAACGCACGCACGTATTGGCTAGAAAGAAAAGCAAACAGCAAAATTGTAACTCTAAAAAACGCGACCCAGGAGTTTGGAATTTTGGAATAATTACTCCATCATGAAAGTCAACATATTGTTAAACAATTCATAATTAAAAAAATTTCAGGTCCTCTCAAGCAAGAGGGAGAAGAAGATTCAGAAGCCGCGGAGACCTCGGAACCGGCGCCCGCCGGCTTCCCGCAGGGCTTCGGGGGCCTTCCACAAGTGCCCGGCTTCGGGGGGCTCCCGCAGGCGCCCGGCGCGTCGCCCTCGCCCGCCACGCCGCCCGCGGCGCCCGGCAGCCTCGGCGGCCTGCCCGACCCCGCGCTGGCCATGCGCGCCGCCTCGCAGCTGCCTCCCGTGCCCTACACGCCCGACCCCAACCCCGGCGGCTTCGTACCCTACGACCCCTCGCAGCAGCCGACTCCCGCCTCCACGCTGTACGGCGACAACACCGCCGCCGCCCAACTCACGCCGGACCAGATCGCCAAGGCGCAGAAGTACTGCAAATGGGCGAGCAGCGCCCTCAACTACGAAGACATGAAGACGGCCATCACCAATCTCAAGAATGCCTTGGAACTGTTGCAGACCGGGAGAGACCCGGCTTGAAGTCTTCTGACCGACTTAAAACACGCTTTTTTAAAATCGACGAAACGCAGGTGATATTACTTTACTTATTGTTTTTAAATCATGAACTACATAATGGGAAAGTGCAACGTTTTAAGCCCAGTCCGATATGACGTCTCGCCGATTAAATTTTTTAATAAGCTAACGCTACCCAATGTTTTTAAGGAAATTTTTCAATCCTCACAAGTCATGAGCACATTAGAAAAAAATAGTAGGAAGCTAAAATTTATATATCTGATACTCGTAACTGGACTGGAGATTGAATAATCGGCCCTCAGTAACATAGTTTGTTTCATTAAAAATCGAAATTACTTTTCTCAGATCTTAAAATTAACGCGTTGATTTTTTTATATTTATCTATTTGTGAATGTTTTAGAAAAAAGTCCCCTCTGTCGCTTACCATAACGACGGTTTTGACCTGTACCTTTATACGAATAAAATGTCTAAGTGCGCTTATTGCAAGCTACAAAGTGGGACGTTTTTATTGAACCACTCACATTTTTTTAAACCTACTGCCTATATACATATAAAGGAAAAACGTAACCGTTATAATGGCGGGACCAGATCCTGAATTCGATCGATTCATATTGCATTATTTAGTACTGAATTCAACTTCTGTGATTATAAATGCAGACTGAAAGGTGACTTACGGAGACACGAGATGATACACACTGGTGAAATTTTTTTTAAATGCAACTTCTGTGATTACAAATGCAGAATAGAAGGTGACTTACGGAGACACGAGATGATACACACTGGTGAATAATTTTTAAATGCAACTTCTGTGATTACAAATGCAGAATAGAAGGTGACTTACGGAGACACGAGATGATACACACTGGTGAAAAAAAATTTAAATGCAACTTCTGTGATTACAAATGCAGAATAGAAGGTGACTTACGGAGACACGTGATGATACACACTGGTGAAAAAAAATTTAAATGCAACTTCTGTGATTACAAATGCAGAATAGAAGGTGACTTACGGAGACACGAGATGATACACGCTGTTGAAAAGAATTTTAAATGCGACTTCTGTGACTACAAATGCAGACGGAGAGGTGACTTACGGAGACACGAGATGATACACACTGGTGAAATTTTTTTAAATGCAACTTCTGTGATTACTGATGCAGAATAGAAGGTGACTTACGGAGACACGAGATGATACACACTGGTGAAATTTTTTTAAATGCAACTTCTGTGATTACAAATGCAGAATAGAAGGTGACTTACGGAGACACGAGATGATACATACTGGTGAATTTTTTTTAAATGCAACTTCTGTGATTACAAATGCAGAATAGAAGGTGACTTACGGAGACACGAGATGATACACACTGGTGAAAAAAAATTTAAATGCAACTTCTGTGATTACAAATGCAAAATAGAAAGTGACTTACGGAGACACGAGATGATACACACTGGTGAAAATTTTTTAAATGCAACTTCTGTGATTACAAATGCAGAATAGAAGGTGACTTACGGAGACACGAGATGATACACACTGGTGAAAAAAATTAAAATGCAACTTCTGTGATTATAAATGCAGAATAGAAGGTGACTTACGGAGACACGAGATGATACACGCTGTTGAAAATAATTTTAAATGCGACTTCTGTGACTACAAATGCAGACGGAGAGGTGACTTACGGAGACACGAGATGATACACACTGGTGAATTTTTTTTTAAATGCAACTTCTGTGATTACAAATGCAGAATAGAAGGTGACTTACGGAGACACGAGATGATACACACTGGTGAAAAAAATTTAAATGCAACTTCTGTGATTACAAATGCAGAATAGAAGGTGACTTACGGAGACACGAGATGATACACACTGGTGAAAACAAATTTAAATGCAACTTCTGTGATTTCAAATGCGGACGGAAAATTAACTTACAGAATCACGAGATGATACACACTGGTGAAAAGAATTTTAAATGCAACTTCTGTGATTAACTGATTATAAATGCAGATTGAAAGGTAACTTACAGAGACACGTGATGATACACACTGGTGAAATAGTTATACAGTGTGTGGCCTACAACCGGGGTGAAAATTTAAACGGTGCATTAATAAGCTGATCAACAATCATTTCCACATATTGTAATTAAAAAAAAAAAAAAAATTTTTTTGTAATTTTTTGTTCATGTATTTTTCATTATTATGGGTTCATTTACTTGAATTAAAAGTTATCAATAACTTATCATTTTTGAATCATTGAAAAATGTACAATTTTTTTTTAAACCGTATCAAATTAGTGTAAAAATGCAAACAAAATTATTGTTATGACTTCCTACCTGGTATACTATCAAGATGTCTTGCGACTGACAAGCTACGACATCGTGATGCCAAGATCCAGTACTAAAGGTCCATAGCGTTGAATGACAATATCTCCGAACTTAACCACTTTGAAACACCGGGACCTTTACAGGATTATTGCTGATAGTCTAAGGAGTCACTCATTTCTCCCGTGTTAAAGACCACACACTGTATATTATACAAGGGGGCAAAGAACATGTGAGCTCCGATTGCGCATGTTTACTACGGTCATACACATCCACTTATACTAGGCAGTAGTGGGCCATAGGAATCGTAGAGTGTAGAGTTACTCCTACTTAAATATAGCCAATGGCTTACAAAGTCACCAATGAGCATTGACTAATTCAGTACTAAATAATGCAATATGAATCGATCGAATTCTGGATCTGGTCCCGCCATTATAACGGTTACGGAAAAACTTGATTTAAATCTAGTTTAGGGCTCATGCATAAATCATGTGAGGTTTTTTCGGCTACTTTTTGACCCCCCCCCCCCCTCCCCCATGGTGATGTTTGGTGACTTTCTTGGCTACCAACCCCCCCCCCCCCTAGCAGTGTCACAATATTTCTTAGTTTGTTCATCGTAGAAAAATACACGTGAGGTCTCCTTGTACCCCCCCCCCCTCCCCTATCGTGATCTTTCGTGATGTTTTCTTGGACCCCCTCCCCCCCATAGGACCTCGCGTGATTTATGCACAAGCCCTTAGGGTTAAACCTTAGATATATATATGAAGTTTATTGTTCTATATAATGGTACTAAAGAACAGCTTTAATCTTTTACGACTTTTACTTAAACCAAAGTTTCAGTTCCACAGGCAAAATTAATAAAAATAAAACCAAAAAAGTTCTCTTTCCATTTATTCATTTTTCATTTTCATTACAATCACACTCCAAACACGACGCACATCACACAAATAAATAATACAATTATCTAATTTTATCAAAATTGCAATGAATAATAAATAGTTTGTCATCTCCAGTCAATGTGAAGTTTCTAATGGATAACAATCATAAAGTTATGATGAATATATCTAAAATGTTACATGTCATAATAATAATTTATCGAGAGCTACGAACAATACGCGGTGTTCTTAACAATCTTGACGTCACGATGGTAATTTGTTTATTTCAATACATAGCTAATCCGCCTTCAAGTAAGTCCCTTTGAGCAAATCAGACACCACAAAATGTAAGGGTGCATTACAACCAAAGAATATCTTTGTGCATTAGTTGACTAAAACTACCGATAATAATATACAGTGGCAGTTACCGTAGTCTCTAAATTACATACGCATTCCTATCATACTCGCACATACAAAATGAACCTAGTGCTTAGGTATCGCTTAAATTAATATCACTTTTAGGTACAAATAACTCCTAGTTGGAGTTTGAGTTAATGTTATTTGTGATCTAATTCCGGATGGCGTGGCCCAACTTTATTTGTTGTAAATACCTATTAACAATCTGACAAAAAAGAGTAAAAATTAATAGGTGCCAATACCATCATGCTGTCCCTTAATCTTAATTTAAATTAATTTAAAAATGACCAGGCTACAGTGTAGTTACTTTATACTTTTTCTCCTCTTTTTTGCCAGACTGTAGAACGGGTTTCGAGAACGGTTTTCTTGTCGACGTAATAACTTAACTAAAGCAACAGCGAGTGACTAGAGTTAATCACAGCAAACTGACAAGAAGTCGCAACGACGGGACTTGTAAAACAGTATTTTACAGTAACAGTAATAAATAAATAAGTATGCAAAATGCATTATGAATCCAATTTTAACCTATCATGGTATTACGTTGAAACTTGAATGCAATTTGTGCATAGAATGGAGTTATTTGGCTTGTTTAGTCTCGTTTGAGGCCGTTGCCATTCTGTGTCGCTGCGTTCTTCTCCAGCTCTTCGCGGCGGCTGATCTGGTACCTTGAAATAAACAATTTATGCAGTTTAATACACATCACGAAAGTAAATTGAACTTAGGGAGGACACGCAGTCCGCACCTTGGTTTGGTCGCAGGGTTCCGTTCAATTGTTTTTAGGGACGAACTAATTATAAAGTTACGATAAATACCTACAGTCAAAGAAAAAGATTCGAATACCATTTCAGACTTTGTCATAGTGAAAACAATATGAGGTTCCGTTCCTAGTGACTTTCATATTGATTGTCGACTGTGACAAAGTCCAAAATGGTACTTGATTCCATTTCCTTTACTGTACATATTCCGTCATCAGCCTATATCGGTCCACTGCTGGACGTAAGCCACTCCTATTAACTATGCGTATAGACGCATTAGGAGGTAAATGGCCATAATCGCCACGCTGGGCAAGCGGATTGGCGATCGCAGTAATGTGTCCACTATGCTGCCGCCCATCACCAATCTACTATCTATAACGGTCAGTGGCACTTCAATCCCTTAGTCGGCTCTTACGACACCCGCGGGAAGAGTTGGGGTGGTGACAAATGTGTTCTTACTGCTGTCACCATACGGACATATTATTATAAATCAAATTGTAATATTGTCTTCGGGTGCCGCGGCAGTTATTCGTTGAAAGGGATTATATTTAGGATATTAATTACATCCCGACGTTTCGAACCCTTTAAAGCGTTATAATGCAAATATATAATCCGTTTCCAAAGTTTTACATATTATTAATCTATTTTTAATGATTGCCCGAAACATATAAGTAAGTTTGAAAATATTTTCACTAATTAGGCCAAACGGCATCTTCATAAGTCCGAACAAGTCATCTACGTACAACGGGAAATGGGTTTTCATACTTGTCGCTCGCTTTGGTGCTGTGGTGATAATTACAGAGCTGATAACTGGTATAGTTTCAGTTGCAATCGACTGGAACGCTTATTATTTGTGCGACATGCGTTCGTCATCGTGGATTCCTGCGCTGGCGCGCTGCCAGACCAATGTTAGGCGTCTGATACCACTAATTTTATTTCGTAACTCATGTTTACATCGCATAAAAGGTGGTCAAGGTACGAAGAGTTACTATTGCTAGGTACCATGTGTACAGTGATAGTGAAACTCTTTGAGGTGGGCTTTTATTACGACGAAGTCGTTCCAGATAATTGCAAAAGTCACGCTCAGTGTTTGATGTGTGCGAAAAGTTTATACGGGATTGTATAAACTTTTCGCACACATCAAAGCTGATATAGCAATCCAGCGTAGGTGGCTCTATCTTTGGAAGATTAATTTGCTTTATATTACACACGTGTCAGAAAAAATATGACGATAATCAAAGACAAAATTAACTCAATATATTTCATAAACAGGTTTCGTTATATAAAAAATATAAACTATGATTTTGTTTACGTTTGAAAAGATAGATCGGTATTTTCTACTCGCGCGCTGACATCATTTTGCTTTCAAATTCCTCACGTTCCACGAATGAACGCAGAAGATAAATAGGAAAAAATGGGCCAGCAAATCCTGCGATTAACCAGTTAAACCGTCAGTGCTCTAATGTGTATTATATCAATTTGCTGCGGGATTGAAGAAAATAAATGTAATAAACATCGATACAACGCTCTATCCCTACCAGACAGGCTATCGATTGTGTTTGTCCTATGTCCGAGTCCATTCTTGGGTTTTAACGTGGATTCTACACGACTACAGGGGCCCGTTTCTCAATATAAGACTAATAGGTAATATTTAGTCTCCGAACTGTTATATCGTACGAGTTGTACCCCATTGCAATACACTAGTATTCCAAATCCTCAAATTTGGAGGTTCGCGCGCAAAGTTCGAGTAAGTAAGCCACTGTAACTTACCAAACGACGAGTCGTCCGCTCAGCATGAAGAAGAAGACCAGAGCCGGCGCGCAGCGGTCGAAGGGGTCGCCCACCATGATGTGCGAGTACGCCGCGAGGATCATCAGCGCCACCAGACCGATGTTCGCAGCGTTCTTTATCTTATCTGGAACGAGTTTGAGGGTTCCTTTTTATTGCGCGTCTTGCACCGCGAGTGGAGCGGACTCATAGCTCCAGCTAATAGCTCCGGTATAATTCACCGCTCAACGACAACAACGTATAAGGTGCAATCTGCGATTTTTTTTTTCATAGCAGATTCAACCCTACAAACAACGTACAAAGTGCTATCTCTACGATGACAAAACAACCGCAGATTGTACCTTATACGTTGTTGTCGTCGCACTGGTAGGTAACGCTCATAGTCCTATAGTTGCCAGTTTAGAAATGAGCCTTATATATATGATGTTAATAAGGATTAATCTACAGGGTGGAAAAAGATTTTGGGTCAGTGAGGGCAGCTACCAGATCGCGTGTAGCTACGCGAAAATGGTCTTAGAAGACCTTCCCGCGATTTTCAATTAAAGAAGATTAGCGTTTTCAAACTTTGGAAAAAGTATACAGGGTGCTAGGAAATGGTAATTTTTGACAAACTTTTTTTTTGATTCCAATCGATCCTGTTTCTGTTCAGGATCAAAAGCTTGTATGGGACCAAAAATAAATTTTCGGCTAGAAAAGCCACAAATCGAGATTTTAAATTCTCATACAAATTGTATGAAAATTAAAAAATATTTTTCACCCTTATTTTTTTATGCCTATCGATTCCATTCCTATCCAGTACCAATAGTTTCCTACGGGTCAACTTATGGCAATGTACAAAAAATCCAAAATTTCAAGAAAACCGTTTTACTTTTACTATGGAAAAAAAGTGAAACCTTAATTACTTTATCTGTCACGATAATTAGTCATCCTATGCTAAATGATAATAATAATACTGTATAAAATCATTAGCAACATTAATTAGCGTCACAGATAATGTAATTAATTTTCACTTTTTTCCCATAGTCAATGTATGAAAACAGTTTTTTTTCATTTTTGTTTTTTTTTTTTACGTTGCCGTAAGTTGACCCCTAGGAAACTATTGGTACTGGATAGGAATGGAATCGATTGTCATAAAAAAAATAATCGTGAAAAAATATTTTTAATTTTCATACAATTTGTATGGGAATTTTAAATCACGATTTGCGGCTTTTCTAGCCGAAAAATTTTTTTTGGTCCCATACAAGCTTTTGATCCTGAACAGAAACAGGATCGATTGGCACCAAAAAAAAAGTTTGTCAAAAATGACCATTTCCTCGCACCCTGTATACTTTTTCCAAAATCTGAAAACGCTAATCTTCTTTAATTGAAAATCGCGGGAAGGTCTTCTAAGTCCATTTTCACGTAGCTACACGGGATCTGATAGCTGCCCTCACTGACCCAAAATCTTTTTCCACCCTGTATAACTGTCAAAAGTTCATTCTTAGAAATCAGCAACTATGAACTAAACCAAATCTATCGACGCCGACGTGAATTCGGCTAAATCCATTTATGAAAACCTTTATGAGCGTAATAAGAGCGAAAAAGAAACAACTCTGACGACGCCGATCGACGGTGATAATATCTACGGCGCGATTTTCCGTAATAATGGGAAAGCGTCGATAGGTTTGGGAAGACCCTAACTCTTCGCCAGAGATGAACATGAAACGGACCCATTAATGGGTCCTCTCCGCTCGCGGTGAAAGGCGAGCATAACACTTGGTAAGTGTTGACTGTGTGACCCCGTACCCTATACCCGTTTTTATAGGTATAGCGCCCACACAGCGCAGCGCTTTAAACATTCTGTTCTATTTTCAGTGTGTTAAGATTCATTAGATTGTAATATTTACACTGTCAGCGAGATAAAGGGGTAAATCAAACAACGGACTACTTCTTTGGAACACGTCATTCGACTTTAGTAGTTTTGTGGCAGGAATACAGTGTTACAAAACTAATAGTGCCGATCTGCTTAAGGGCTCATTCAATATCGAATTCTGAATAGAAAATTAGGCCAAAAATTGTTTCTTCATTTTCTTTGGATGATTCACCTATTTGGGCAGCTGGCCCCGTAAAATATTTTTCACGAAAAAAATGCATCCTGCGGAATATGATATCTACAGAAGAAGCCCTTAAGCGGATTGGCACTATTTTTGTTACTCTGTAAAAATACTTAATATAATTAGGCAAAATTCCTCCGTTTCGGATTCTATAAAAGAAGCCCCTATTGCAAAATACGGAATACCAGCCAAAACTCCCCTAAAAATAGAGTAGGTGAGCAATTCTCAAAAAGTTTGTTCATTTGGAATCACGTCTTCAATATTGATAAAAATTGGTAGGCTGGTCAAGTAAAATGGTGGTAAAATCGAAGGCAGGAGACCTAGAGGCAGAAGTCCTAAGAGGTGGTCAGACCAGATTTCTGAAGAATTGGACTTATCAGTCAGTGCTGCACTTCACCAAGCAACGGAGCGTAACCGATGGAGCCAACTGGTTGACGGAATCAGAAGGAGTCACAATTCTCAGTAGTGAGGAAACGATTGAAGAGAGAGAGAGGTAGGCTGGTCAAGTCAATGATGCTGAGCAAGATCAAGAATAGATTTGTTACCAAAAATGTATAGAAATGTGGTAACAAAAAAGAAAAGCTCCATACAAACTTTCTAGGACATTTTGGGAAATGTGGTGGATCTGGCTCAGCATCATTGACTCTACCACTACCACACAAATGTACAAACTTTATGAGAAATGCTCAGGTTCATGTCATGTGGTTTAATTGACTCACGTCCAGGAAACAGTGCCATGGTGAGCCCGAATAGTATCTCGAGCGCGCCCACGGCCCGCCTGTACCATTTCGACGGCAGCTTGAAGTCCAGCGTCTCAGTTAGCGGGAACACCTTGGCATATCTAACGTACTCTTTCCTCTGGAACAATGTAAACATCTGTCAAGTCACGCTCGACGCTGGTCCATTAAAATTGTTATTCTTTTCTCTAAATAATACGTTGCGGTTGTAGTTTATGCTTTTAATAACTACATGCTATGAGTAGAAACGTTTATAATGTTGGTGCGTCAAGATAGACTAGTCATTATTTTATTATAGAACAGAATATTTGGTCTCAGAGACAAATAAATAATGAAAACTGTCAATAGGTACTTAGGTACTCATAAACTGTTATTTTAATTTATCATTGCAGTAGAATTCGGCATACCTATATCAGTTAGGTACAACGGAAGTTAAATTAATGGTAATAGGTACGTAATATACCTATGGGATCTATACCACATAGGGGCTAGGCTAGTCCAGAAATTACACTTTGAGCCAATTTTTGACCTTATCCTCGCCCTCACCTACTTCACCGACCGTACAGAAAACATATAATTTTCTTAGTAGTTGTAGCCCACAAGGTTTACCTACTTCAACCTTTATCAGATGGTATGGTTCATCCTTACATTACACAGTTATGTTCATAAATTAAATCTACTTCTCGCTAATACACCTATTACACAAAACTAACCTATTACACAACACGCAGATACATCTGGAAGTAACTATCTTTTTCTTTCATCTAATTTATTTTATTGCTTATGTATCCTAGTTACTTCTGGCACTCGCTTTGTACTGCTGCTCATATAATATATTATAGTATATGAAACAGAAGCTAGCAACTGAAGCTTCTTCCGATCGTTAAAAAGCGTAAATTTGCCTACTAGTTTCTGTACATTATAATCGCTTGTGAGGTAGGGATTGTAGGGAAACATAATAATGTTAGTATCCAATTTTATTATAACTTGCTTTAACAACATGTCAGTTCATTTACATGTAGGATATTTTACTGTACTTGTACACTCAACCAATAGGAACCGCAGACCACTAGAACCTTGTCAAAATACTAGCAGTAAGAGATCTGCGGCCCTACCGCGAAAAACAAAATTCGTTAATTTCGAGGATTTTTCTCTTTCGCTCTAATGACGCCCTCGTTTCAGTGGCAGAGAAAAATCCACTAAATTTATACGAATTTCGATTTTCGCGGTAGTAGGCGATATAATCTGATTAACCTGAACTACGAAATCGAGGATATTGTAGGGATTTTTATATTTTTTATCTGTCACTCTAATGAATGATAGAGACAAATCCCCGAAATTCACAAACTTCGGTGTATCTACAGTCAACAACACACCTGTGAATACAGGTAAAGTGCCAAAATTATGTAAACAGAACTTTATTGCCTGGACATAAAGGTGTGTATACATATTTCTGGCACTTTGTCTGTATTCACAGCTGTGTTGTTGATTGTAGGTACACCGAAGTTTGTGAATTTCGGGGATTTGTCTCTATCAGGCTAGATTCTATAGTCAAAATAAATCTCTAATCTGTGCGCAAAGTGTGATAAAGTTATCACGTCCTCCTAGTTATAACAAGTCAACAGAGTTAGTTTACAAATTTGATCGTTGTGTTTGACCTTTAGGGATCATCCATTAATTACGTCACACCTCAAGGGGGAGGGAGGGGGTCCACAAATTGTGACATATCGTGACAGGGGGGAGGGAGGAGTCCCCGTGTTTGTGACCTCACAATCCTCACATACATGAATTCATGAACATGAAAGAGTGGATCCAAAATCCTTGGACGGAGGAAGAATAAGTTTTTAGTATTTTTTTTATTACTGTCAATTTTCTCTTCCTGAATTTTATAAATCATTTTAAGGAATCCTAATAAAAAGCTAGTTTCAAAGTGATGTTGTAATTTTTACTTTCCTAAACTAAAGATCTATGTAAATGTGACGTCACGCTAAGGGGGGAGGGTGTAGTTAATTGTGACGAAGTGTGAC
>JALPQI010010963.1:0-45650 GCA_025490895.1 Thaumatotibia leucotreta
CCCTACAACAACAAACATAATACAACAAATCCTAAAAAGACGTTCAACCAGCTCAAACCAGACTCGACTGAGGAGTCGAATAACAACCTTCGACCATGTCTGTCTGCTTAATGGTCATCCTCATGACGAGGATGCCGGTTTAATATCGGTTATTGAAAAATCGACTTGGGACCTCGGTTTATTTATAATTATTTAATTATACAATTATATATAGCGTGTCTGAGGATATCCCATGAAACGCTATAAAAATGCGGGTATCAGACCGCAAGAACTACATGTTGGAGGTATATCGTACAAATCGTGAGGAAATCAACGCTCGAATCCAGAATACCCCGAGATGTACTGCTGCCCTTCATAAAGTATTAGTGTCCAAACTTCTAAGTAAATCCACCAAAAGTCGCATTTATGAAACCGTCCTGCGACCAAAATGTACGGATGCGAAGCATGGACACTGACACTTAAGGGAGAGAACTTGCTTCTAGTCACGAACTCGAAGTTTTTTGAGTTGAAACGATACCCGGATGAAAGCTGGAGAGTTCTAAAGAACCAAGAGATTGAAGATTTGGTAGCTGAGCATCATGAGAGAAACAAAAGCCCACAGACTCCGTTGGCTAGGCCACTTGGAAAGGATAGAGGAGGATTGAATGGTCAAACAAGCATGTTACCTCGGTCGCCCGCGAGGTCGACACCCTATTGGCCGTCCTAGATATCACTGGGTTGACATGGTCGACGCAGATCTGCGCGCATTTCAAGGTTCCAATCGGCAAAAGTTGGCGCAAGACCAACAAAAATGGCGTACCCTGGTGTCGGAGGACAAGACTCATTTTTAGTCGCTGTGATAGCGGAGTAAGTAATTACAAAATCAAATAAAAAACTGTATAATTTTTGGAGAGAGTCGACGGAGTTCCTGAAATTTTAAAAGTCTATTTGTAATTATTTTTATATTACTAATTTCCATACGTCTGTACAAGTGTACATCACTCGTTATTTATGGTTTTTAAGAGCTATTATACGTAGATGCAATGCAACTGCAGATGAAAACTAGAACGGGTTAGGTAATAAAACAATTTAAAGTTAAAATTACTTTTGGAGAGAGCGCTAAACTAAAAGAATCTCTTGTAATAGACAACATATTAAAATATAATATCAACTAAAATAATGGTCTAAACTGTGTCTTTAACCATTACATTTAAGAAAAGTGATAAATCTTGAAATGTACCTATGCACTTTGGCACATGTCTGAAATACTTGCTTCTGACGAACGCGGTGTTGTATCTACGTAGGGACTGTAGGGAGCAAAAGTACTTTAACAAGCCTTTAATTAAAACAGCACGATCGCGAGCAAAGTTTTAATTAGAGGGATTATCGTTACCTACTTAACTTGTTCAGTAAGAAGGTACATTAAATTAAATAATTGTCTGAATGTTCCGCTTTGAGGAAAGAATCGTCGCCATGAGTTGGTATAAAATTTAAGCCTCGCTGCTTTTATAAATAATGAAGTGAAAGTATTATTTACTGTAAGTGTATGTATGAACAGTTGGGCACCCGTTTTTAGTCAATGTAGATAATAAGTAAGTATAAGTACTGATAGATTGCACGGCCATATTATGAATGAAAAGTTGGAGGATAGGGAGAATATATTTTATTCTACCACTTTGTAGTCGTGACTAATATGTATTATACTTTTACACCAAATTAAATTTTTGTAATTATATTAACGGTCACTGAGCTAAGCTGCGGAATTACAGACAGATAGACTGACTTACTCTTATTAAAGAACACATGCTAATTTATACACCAATAAACAAGGAATTAATAATAAAAGAAAAAAACAAATCAAATAGAATAATATAAAATAAAAATAAATCTACCTAAAATAATAATTTTCTACTATAAAAACCATCCAAGAGCATGTCGGGCCATGCTCAGTGTAGGGTTCCGTACTTATTCAAAAGCGGCCGGGCCGATTATGTTCGAAATAAATTTATTTTAAAGTATTCCTTTTTTCTTCTATTTATGTTTTTGGACTCACGGATCAGACGTTTTTGGGGACTCATTTTTATTTGTTTTGGAGCGGATATATCCGAAAATATTGATTTAAAAGAAATACTTTTATTTGGGACTCTTATTCTTTTCGTAAAATCTATTCAACGATACCTCGCACTATAGTATTACAGCAAAATAAAAAACAACTGAACTGCGGACAGACAGACCAACAGACAGACAAAAAGACATAAAGGTTTAAGTTTACTACGGAGCCCTAAAAATAAATAAATATCTTGGGACATCTTACTCAAATCGACCTAGTCCCACGGTAAGCTCAATGAAGGCTTGTGATGTGAGTACCTACTAGGCGACGATATATACATAATTATAATAGATAGATACATATAGGTACTTAAATACATAGACAGCCATGACCAAGGAACATAATATATATTAGTGATAAATAAATACACAAATAATACCCTCGCCGGGATTCGAACCCGGAACCTCCAGCTTCGTAGGCAGGGTCACATCACAACCAACCAGGCTACGGAGGCTGACAAACCGTCCAGCAGGTCCGCCTGCGTCTTGGGACCAATGCTGGCGGCGTTACCTCTCTGTACCGCACGCAAGAGCAATGCGTTGGGAGAGGTACGCGCAAGCTCTTTGGACTCTTTGGTCTAACTAATTATGATATTCTTTTTTTATTCTGATGTATAAAGATACAATTTTGAATAAGTACAGCGAAGATTGTTAGTCATGTGGTGACAGTAGTTCGATTAGTTCGAATCTGACCTAACCTACATATCACTCACTCACTCACTCACTCACTCATCAGCCTATGATAGTCCACTGCTGGACGTAGGCCTCTCCTATTAACTATGCGTATAGACGCATTAGGAGGTAAATGCCCATAATCGCCACGCTGGGCAAGCGGATTGGCGATCGCAGTAATGTGTCCACTATGATGACGCTGCTGCCCATCATCAATCGTTAAAAAAAAAATGGTCAGTGACACTTCAATCCCTTAGTCGACTCTTACGACACCCGCAGGAGGAGTTGGGGTGGTGACAAATGTATTCTTACTGCCGTCACCACACGGCTCCTACCTACATATCTGGCAGCAGTTTTTATTGTGTTGGGGTTGCAGTTTGAATCTAACCTACATTTCCGACAGTAGTTCATTTGTGTTGGGTCTTACTAGGTCTTAGCAACCACGAGTAATTTTTTTCAGATAATTATATGCAATCCCTTACGAGGCTAGGTGCCTTTGACCATACTCTAATGGCAAGCAGTACCATGCATGCACCTCCTATTCGAATACCTTTCGATTTTCTGGTTTAGCGAGAGAGCTGGTGCTCTATTGAAGTTTTTGTTAAACTCAAATAAAATTATTTATTTTTTACTAAATCGTTTGATTTGTGGTTTATTTTTTCAAAGTAGTCACACTACTTAATACAAGTTTCAGTGGATAGTCTAACACCATGTATAAATTATAAATATTGGATGTCATATACCAAAGAAAAATAGACCAAGATCACCAAACGTCCGAGGTGGGAATCGAACCCAAGTACTCAGCTTTCACGGCTGATGCCTGAACCTCTCGGCCACTCGGGTCTTAGCAACTACGAGTAAATTTTCGCGGGTATAAAAACTAAAAGTGACTATTTACCTAAAAGTAAAAATGTGACTGTGAAAGTGTTTCTGCGATAACTGCTATGCGAAGTGTATTTCCGACAATCGATATTCTCCTACATGCGGAGGTTCTGCGCAGTGCCTTGTGACAGCCACCACACCACAGCATATAATCATTATTATTTTATCCCATTACCTGCTAAGTGCACTATAACTCTTCAGCGACGTCTTACTGAGTCAAACTCGTATCAGATTTTTTGCAGATAGGTTCCAGTAATGAAGACTACGTTATAAAATCACGTTACTAATGTACAAAAGGTCCTTACTTCTGTTAAGTTTTTAACTTATAGACCATTCGTAGTGCAAAATATCAGTAGATACGAGTATTTAGCAGTTGCTTACCGGTGAAGGCAAACATCGAAAACGAAAACGAGCCTTAATATCAACAAGGCCTGGGTGCTTAGACAAGTGATCAATCGTTAACACTTAATCGTCAATCGTAAACGAAAGGCAGCTAACTGTCTTTGTTGCAATAATAAGAAAGAGTGATCGAGAGGGAAAACTGCGATACGCTACTAAGCGTCAGCGATTGGCAACTTGGCTAAGCGTCCTGGTTTCCCTTGTAGGTCAAATGGTCAGCCGGCCTAGTCAATATGCCATTCTCACGTGACTATAATAACATGTGGAACTGATCACGTGACTTTTCGGTCGAGACTGACATTCCCATACATTATTACTTATCGCTACGTATACGATTGCAGAATGGCATCTGTATACTTAGCACATGATTGGCGCGACAGTATCTCGCCGCGAGGTAGTCTATCCGTCCCTCTTTTTTTAATATAGCTAGTGAAGGACGGGACATCTATCTCGCGGCGACATACTGTCGTGTCGCACCAATCATGTGCTAAGTCTGCTGGGCTAAGCCTGCAGACGGCAGAATATTTAGTTAGTACCACGCTAATTCTTGGGATTAGGTACCGAGCTCATCTCATGCTCGTTAGCGGCCCATGGCTAAAAGTCAGTACAACTTCAAGGATATGAGAGAGCTTTTATATGTTACCTACCGTGTTTTTTTAGTATTAGTAGGCTACAAGACAGTTAAATATTGGTTAGATTACTTACTTAGCATTAATTTGTATTGTTACGAAAAAAATCAGGCTAATTTTCCTATCAGCAGAGATAATGTAAACAACGTCGCTATATATTACGGATCTATTAAAGTTACGAAACAGTTTTCCAACTCCGTAAAACACCAAAATAGCAAGATACACCTGCTATCAAAACTAATGGTTTTGGGTCAACTAATGGACGTGGAGAAGTCTTTTATAATAAAATCCGCATTGTGCCCTAAATCAGACGCGTAAGGAAGGACAGACACTCAATCGTCCCCCGGGTGGCCTGCGCTTTGCAGGGATCTAATTCTTTAATATGCATTTTCCGTAACGAAATTACATGGAAAACGTATTTGTTGCATTTGATCACTCACTCTTCAGCATCTTAAAATGGGTGAGAGTGCGAAGTGAGAACGAATTGATATTGGATTCGTATTGAGTTATCGTTTTTCAATACGGTCCAGCCTTTATTCGCCCTCTGATCCCGGGAGGCCAGCTTTCATTTCAATGGCTCTTCAGATTATAATAACTTTCGTGGGCGCTTTGTAATATTACGTTCAGATGTATAACAAATACTCAAATATATGAAAATGCGATGAACGCAAAAGGTGTTAACGGTCCGAGGGATATGTGGCATATCATATACCTATACCTAATGATTATGACATTCATGTTTGATTTATATTAGGCGTTCTTCTGAGCATGTTTCTACCTAAGGGTGCGGCTCCACTGACGCGGAGCGGAGCGGAGCTGTGGGAACTCGGCCAATGAGACCGCATCACAATTTAGATTATCGTGTTTCGAATTTTGAATTTGAAGAATGTAATTAGTCAATTTTGTACAGCTCCGCGTCAGTGGAGCCGCAGCCTTAATGTCAGCAATGTGCAAAGTTTGGTCGAAAACGTTACCAAAGGTACTAAAGTATTTCCATTTTTTTTAAGTAATGTTAAAAACTCTCCTGTGTGCTTACCATGAGCTAGTATACTTTCTAGCCTTCTCGCTCATGCTAATACGAGAGTATGAGCGGGTTGGATAGAAAGTAAGTCCGCGTTCTTTTAATATAATAATATACTTTGTGAATTGATTGAATGATGTTTAAGGCATTGGGTTACCAGTATCGGCACCGTACATTACTCGTAATGCTTTCTATACATTGTGAAGTGTGGGTCCGGACATCTGCTCCCGGACCTAGCCCATTCTACCATGAATCGTGTAAACTAAACCGTCTGTCACTGTAGTCACCACTAGTTACGGTTTCTTCCACTTTTATTCGGACAGAATTATCAATATTTACCGCCCAGCGCCCGTCGCGTTCGGCGTTCGGCGCACGTTCCATTTTGTATGATTTACTCGTACATGTAGGCCGGTGGGATTTGTGTACATTTGAATACGAGGACCTTTTCGTTCGGCAAGTGAGCGGGATCATGGTATTGACTGCTAATTTAAATTCGAGATCTTATTTATACCGTTACAATACCAGAGTTCGACGCAAAATATGCCAATTGATAAACGCACAGTAGTGCGAAAATCACAAATATCACTGTAAATGATAATAAATAACTCAACTGGCTAGAAAGTAGGTACTAAATTGGCGAATTTGGTAAATAATCAATACACACAAATAAGTAGGTACCTAAGTAACTAGATAATATTATCAAATTTACCTAATAAGAATTTTCTAATAAAACTCAGCTAGCTGCAGGGCACGGAAAGAAGTTCCGTTCAACTTAAAGAATTGATCCGTGAATAAATTAATCTCAGATATTACAGCTGAGCTGCGAATAATTTAATGGGTAGGTAGGTACCGATTTAGTGAGCATTTGGTATTCTTCATAAACGCTTGTTTTTAATTGCTCCTTCTTCAGTAGGTACTCATCACACTGAAACAAATGAGGTGGCTATACAAATTATACTCTCATTGCACCTACGAAAATGTGGGTAAGGTAGGTTGAAAGTAATCTACTCATTTTTCAAATGGGCGGATAAGTTCGAAAACCAAGTTAAAATTACAATAGGTACATAAATATAAGACGAAAACTCCAATAACGAAAAGGTGTAATTTATGTGTGGAAATTGTAAAAATCAATGTATTAAACTGTACATCGAAACTAGTTAAGTATACACTTGGCCTAATACCCCGCCATTCGACACCGCCTCTAATAGCCTTCGTTAGTGGAGTGGAGAGTACTCCACGCGCACTTATTCACTTTCCACCGTCTCGAGCGGCCCTAGGGCTCCACCACACTACACAGCGGGCGATCCAATCGCTGGCCGTGCAAATTGCCGCTTTGCATAGCAAAGTCGTCGCTATACGCTATACCTACTTTAGGTAGGGTAGAGAGGGGCAGGTTGAGCAGTCGGGTAAGTTGAGCAACTTAAATATCTTGGAAACTACACTCGTTAGGCTAGGACATTAAATTGCAAAAAGAGAGGTCTAGTGAAAATAAATACAAGAACCTATAACAAGTTCCTATGTGGAGCACGACATGGTGGCAAAAGTCATCTATATTTTTTTGATCTTAAAAGTTAAAAATGAATGTTTGGATTTATCGCCTAGATCTGCGATAAGAAGTGCTACCAGTAATATTTGTTAATATGAATACATAGTCCGTTTATGTGTTTATCGAATTGTAACTATAATTTTAGCACATCTCTTACGTATCTGATTTTAATATTTTTTTGTGATAAATCAAAGTCCAGGGGCTAGTTGAGCAATTTGCAATGGGGCAAATTGATCAATGGAATTTAGTATGGATTTTTTTAATAACTGGCTATTATTGGTATTTTTGTCATAAAATGGCTTTTTAGGGTGTTTTCAATATTATAATTATTCTTTAAAAAACGTTATATAAAAAAATGCCTGATCGTGTTAAAAAGGCTATTTTTCCTTGTAATTTTGGGCCTGCTCAACTTACCTCGGTATCGGGGCATGGTGAGCATATCTGACTTTTATTACTTTAAGATATTTTTTTGTGAAATCTTAAACAAAAAAGAAAAAGTGTCTGAAGACGTTTTTGCTCTATTTAATTTCCTACCAACTGCAGTAGATTTTACAATTTTAAAACCTATTGCTTAGGAATTACACCGCGATAAACTCAAATGTGCTCAACTAGCCCCTCTCTACCCTACACCGCTGTCACAGAATGCTTACCTAAATAGTACCTACATACTACTTAGTACATAAGTGCAGGGCCTTCCTTATAGCTTTTGACTGTAGATCTTGAAATGATTAACAATGTGCTTGGCCGAATTCGCACTATTATTTACTATTATATTAATACTAATTTTATTCCTGAGGGGGAACGAGGCTAGATGTACGAGAGAATGTATCAGACTTTCAAGTCGATTTTTAGGGTTTGGTACCAAAAAGGTAAAAAGGAACTCTTATAGTTCGTACGACGCTGTCCGTCCGCCTGTCTGTCATCTGGGTATGTTAAAATGATAAAAAATGAATAGCTAAAGTTACAGTATTAAGAACTTCGATTTTAGGTTAAATTATCTACTTCTAAGGAAATGTAGTACCTAATTGATAAATTTAATCTAAAATTGAGTTACATATGTCTGTGATGGGTTCTTAACCCCTCGACTCCCAAGGACCCAACATAGACATTGGGATTCAAGGACATTTTATTAAAAACCGGAATACAATTTTATTTGATGAAAACACTCCGAATATTAGTTGTTATTAGCCCTAACAAAAAAAAACATTGAAAGGAACTCTCGGAGCGATTGGCTGGTGTTTTTTCACATTAGGTGAGTGCTTCGTTTAAAAATCGCTAGTGTGGTAATACCCTAAATGCTTGTGACTAATGAATGTTAATTTGATACTTTCCAAAAGGTCGCCCCTAAGTTAAACATGTCGAACTAATTTCAGCTGAGTTGAATCGAGTTTTAAACATTTTTGTGATCCGAATAAGATATCAGGAGAGAGATTTGCGAATTAGACGCAAATTACGGATTGAAATAGGTACAGCTTTTTTCAGAGTTTGCTCAGTGAAAAGCGATTTATTTATTGTAAAATAGATACATTGAATAATTAAATGGTAAGAGCAAATATATACAAATTTCATAATACAAGCTTTTATTTTAACGACATACGGGATTTAATCGCGTAAACTCACGTTTAATAATATTATCTCCTCACGTTTCGAGCATGACGTCTCACCCGTGGTCGCAGGCAGTACGTCAGGTTAATATTAAACGTAAGTTTATGTGATAAGTCCCGTTTGTCAATAAAATATGAGTGATAATCATGAAAGTTTTAACAGCATATTCCTGAGGCTAGAAAGCAAGTGTTGTTAATTTTTCAAATTCCAGAGGAATTTGGAAGTGAGGACACCAAAAAAAAAAAATTTATTAATAAATTTATCGCAAAAAATTAAAATTTAAGTTTCTTATACATATGCTAGGTAATTAAAGTTTTTTTATACAATTTGTTGTCTGTCAATTAAGTGTGCCCAGACGAAATCAAATGCGATATCATTTGTCAACTGTCAAAGAAGGCTTTAAAAAAAAGCCATTACCTATCTCTTAAAATAGACGGAATCCGGTACACTTCATAAGAAATTTTTCATTTCAAAGGTACTGCTAAAATTTTTCCCCTTCCTCATGGGCATATTGTATACAAGCTTTTCTTTGTGTAAACCGTGGAAATGGAAATACCTACAATATAATATTTAGTAACACCCATTCGTGGAAACGTTTAAGCGTATCCCAACACTGTACTGTATTGATTTAGATTGTAACTAGGTATTATATTAGGCTATGTTATTTGAATAAAAAAAAAATATAAGGCTATTTGTACTATGTATATGCTGTAATATATGTGCCTGGGTGACCATTGTGACCCAGCTTCGCTAACTATCTCAAATCATGCCAATCCCAGAGATGAGACTGAGCTAGATCGATCCTCGTCCTTTGAGGATTTTACAACGATATTTGCATAAATATCGTTGTAAAGTTATTTGTAAGATCACCGAACAGATAATTGAACTAGAATAATTTATCGTTTAAAGGTATATATAAGATTAAAAATATGTTCTAGAAGGTGATAATTTCGCAAAAAAGACATAACCGGTATATTTCCACTATTTCCGCCATATTTCTTCTTTCAATCCTTAATTCATTCAATAAATAACCGCAGAATACAAAAAGGCGGGATGTCGGTCATGGAGTTATTAATAACAGATCCAACAAAAAAAAACATAGTCAGTATATTGTAGTCCTTATATTTATCCACCGGCTTCTTACACCGGCTTACTAAAGAGATTAGTGTTCGCTATGCAATCTACTTCTAGCTTTTACAAAAGCGACTAGGCAGCCTCTTAAAGCCTTTAAGAGTACGAGTATAATTATTTCAGTACATTAGCCGTTATATTTTAAATTAAAATATAAAAAAATGTACTTATTACTCTTATGCCTCTTATTTTTAATACAAATATTACTAGGGTTAGGAATTTTGGTAGCATTAGGTGGACAGAGAACAGAAGAGTCGTTTTTTAATTTTTTTATGATTGATTGAATAATTAATCAATCAGAAATAATAAATAAATGTATTCTTTTAAACAGGCTTTCGCCAATTTTAAGTATTAAATAATTTAATCTTTAATTATAAATATTAGATGTCATATACCAAAGAAAAACGACCAAGATCACCTATGTCCGAGGTGCCTAGCCTTGTAAGGGATTGCATATACCCGAGAAATTTGACCGGTGGTTGCTAAGACCGAGTGGCCGAGGGGTACAGGCATCAGCCGCGAAAGCTGAGTACGTGGATTCGATCCCCACCTCGGACATAGGTGATCTTGGTCGTTTTTCTTTGGTATATGACATCTAATATTTATAATTCATATAGTATTAAGTAGTGTGACTACTGGAGAAAAATTAAAAGTACAAATCAAAATATTTAGTTAATAAATAATTTGATTTGTGTTTTCACAATATGTTCAATAGATGGCAACACCATCTCTCTCTAGCTATTCTAGAAAACTGTAAAGTATTCTAATAGGAGGTGCAGGCATGTAGTTAGTGCTTGCCCTTAGAGAATGGTCAAAGGCGCCTAGCCTTGTAAGGGATTGCATATACCCGAGAAATTTGACCGGTGGTTGCTAAGACCGAGTGGCCGAGGGGTACAGGCATCAGCCGCAAAAGCTGAGTACGTGGGTTCGATCCCCACCTCGGACATAGGTGATCTTGGTCGTTTTTCTTTGGTATATGACATCTAATATTTATAATTCATATAGTATTAAGTAGTGTGACTACTGGAGAAAAATTAAAAGTACAAATCAAAATATTTAGTTAATAAATAATTTGATTTGTGTTTTCACAATATGTTCATCTTTAATATTTGACTACCTACCTATGAATTGAAGTTCAATCATTCTTTGTAACATAGCTTATGATTATTATATAATATTTACGACGAGAACTAGAATTTTCAAAATTAAATTAAAAAAATTCTGCTATACCAACAATTTTTAATTGAAAATTAATATATTTCTAGTTCCCAAAAATAAAGTACATGTTATTTATTTAAATTCCTTGATAAATCCAGCTTGAAATGAACACTATTTCGTTATTATTTTATAAATGAATCGTTTATTTAAGTTAAAAATGTTTGTAACATCGACTCCACTGCTCTATGTTCAATAAATGCCACCAAAATCCTAACCCAAATATTACCTATGCCCAGCATTTACATAGTTACATACAAGGTGGTCGAAAAATAAAGGCAATCCCATGAGGTTTTGGGCCTAAAGGGCTTCTGCTTCCCAAAACCTTACTGAGAGATGTCTGTACCGTGGATAGTAAGTTGGATAAGGAGCCGTCGTCTCCATTTGTCAGCGTTCAGAATTATGTTATCATTAGACTACGTTGGTTACGATAGGTAAAAGTGACGTGACGAGTTTCATACGTGACTTTTCGTTAAGGTGCATTTAGACCAAATGAGCATTCGCTATTCTAACCCCCTACTCTACGAAATTCGATCGTTACACAAAACGTGATTCGTTGATTTCGTAGAGATGGGGCTAGAATAGCGAATGCTCGGTTGGTCTGAATGGCCCTTTAGAATTTGTATTTTTAATACATTTGTTACTTATCACTTAACTTATAGGCCTTGCGAATGGTATATTGGCTAGCCCTTCAGGCCCCTTCACCCTTCAGGTCTGATGATCTGCCCCACTCGCCATTGACCGAGTAGTTCCAGAAGCATTTGACGATTCGAGATATTAGAACAGTGACAGATCAAAAATAATATGGTGCATTTTATTGCTCAGTATGTTCGGTAATAGCACGCTCGCTGCAGGCGTCCTATTAATGAAGTCGCGGCCCGCGCTCTCACACGCTGCTGTTCCTGATTGCCCTCATAATTACTAGCGCACTTAAGCGGCTTTGCGCCGACTAACTGAATTTATACTTCAACTTTATGGATACAACGGAACACTATGATAACTTTATTGTTTGACTTTGTGAACACGGGGATCGGAATTGAAAATTGTCGGTGGCTTTATTTTATAATTTTACTGGCTAACCTAACTCAAAATAGCGATCAAGGGGACTCTCTTTATTCAGTAAGTGTATAAAATGTTGAAATGAAGTGATCGTGTTCGTCTATTCTCCTCTATCATATCACTTATTTATTATGTGCTGTGTACCTACACCGCGGTAAGGCCGCAGATTTTGACGAATTCGGAGCTTAAAATTTGTCTTGCTCATAAAACAAAACTGATAACGTCTAGAGAACTCTGATCAATTTTAAAATATTTCCCTATGCTCAGTTACATGTAATCAAATGAAATAGCTAATTTAGCTCTTTATTTAAAATTTTTAAATAAATATTTCTGCCAAAAACGTAACTTAAGTCGAGTAATTTTTTCGACTACGAGTACTTAAAACCTTTTTTTTCATATTATTAGACTTGTCAGCATTAAATGTTTGATTTTAAACCAAATTATAACGATAAACGATTGCTTCGTTCATTAAGGACTTATGATATGTGAACAATTTTACTGTTTTCTTTCCCTTTACTTTTTGGGTCACCAATTCCAAACTTACGTTACGATACTTTCGTAACGCTTTTTTAAGGTCATATTTAAGCCAATGTTGGTAGAAATTTGTTTATCAACACTAGGAACTCTTATTCTAGTAGAGCAACACCCATATAGGAACACTCACTCCCATTAATTCGTTAACAAATGGTTGTCACAGTGCACGCGGCGAAAGTTTTAGCAAAAAACGTCTAAAGTGGTAGTGTGTTTTTTACGGTAAGTAGTGATTATTATTAAACGGCTGTTTTTTCATACGAAAGGGTTTAGTTTCAAACGTCAGTAGCATGTATTATTATGTTCAGATTGCAATTATTTACCAAGATAATCAACCTTTTTTCAAATATACGTTACACTTATGTTACGAATACGTTACATTTTTACAACACGTAACGTATTTTTTATGTTACGTAACGAAAATATGTGGTAAAGGGAAGTGCACACAGAAATGTACTAATTTCAATGAGTTTTATTAGATTTTGAATGACAGCATACTGTAACAAGTGTTTGCGAAACAAATCAAATTATTTTGTTATTTAGGTATTTTGATTTGCGTTTTTATAAGTAATTAGCTTTTTCCAGTGGGTAATTTTACCCCCCTAGAGCTAATGAAATACAGTATAATTATTAACGCGTTTAATATTGTTAATTAATAACAGTTCAATTTCCATTTAAGCATTTATGGCGATTTATTTAGTTTATTTAGTTCCAAAGATTATGGCATTTAAACATTTATAAATACTGTTAATTTAAGTAATTACTAAGTATGAGAAATTACATTATATGGGTTGATTATTATATCTGATTAAAACAACTATTTAGGCGATCCACTCGGTCCGGCACTTTTCAGTTTAGTAATTCACCCCATTATAACAAAATTAAATTCAAAATTCAATGTATGGTATTTGGATGACGGCACACTAGGAGGTGATGTAAGCGAAGTTCTAGAGGACCTCCGCGTTTTAATTGATGAATTCCGCGGTATCGGACTAGAACTGAACTCTTCTAAATGTGAACTTTTCTTTTCCGATACATATTCAGATAAAGAACACGCTACATCAAAATTCCGTCAATTGGCTCCAGATATTAAAGTTACAGAGAAAAACTCACTTCACCTCCTAGGGGCACCTGTGTTGGACGAATCTTTTCCCGATTTTATAGATAACAAAATTAAAAACCTAAACGAAGTTTCGAATCGCATGACAAAATTAAATGCTCACGTAGCATACACTATTATCAAATACTGTCTATTTGTACCTAAATTTACTTACGTCCTAAGGTGCAGCCATTTTTGGAAATTTCCTTCTCTTTTAGAAAAAATCGACAAAATTATTAAAAGTGACATAGCTTCTATAATAAATATAGATTTAGACAATCACTCATGGACGCAGACTTCTGTACCTATAAGACATGGTGGTCTAGGAATAGGAAGCGTTACTAATGTTTCGCTCTCAGCATATCTGGCCTCAACACATAGCTCATTAGGATTATGCTCCAAAATATTAAAGACCTCAATTGACCAAGTAATTATGCCTTTAATGTACGAGGCCAGAAATGAGTGGAGCGAAGCCTGCCCAGGCACCGATCTGCCCAGAAACCCTAGTTCCCAGCGTCTTTGGGACGAGCCGCTTTGTAGGCTGGTACGGGATAACCTGTATCAAACGGCAACCAGCCTCCCAGAGCGCGCTCGCCTCCTCGCCGCTGTCGAATGGGAATATGGGCAGTGGCTCCATGCTCTGCCGTCCATTTCAATTGGAACGCTCTTAGATAATGCCATATCCGCCTGTCCGTAGCTCTCCGCCTGGGAGTGACCTGTGTTGCCCCACATCGCTGTCGCTGTGGTGACCCAGTTGACAAGCTGGGTCATCATGGTTTATCATGCGCAAAAAGTGCAGGACGTACTCCTCGCCATGCCAGCCTTAACGATATCATCCGTCGGGCCTTAGCCAGTGCGGGAGCACCGGCAGTGTTAGAACCCACCGGCCTCGCCCGCACTGACGGTAAGAGACCTGACGGAATGACCCTCGTGCCATGGAAGATGGGACAGCCGCTGGCTTGGGACGCAACATGTGTTGATACCCTAGCACTGTCTCATCTTCGTGGCACTTCAGTAAAGGCTGGCACAGCTACCAACTCAGCAGAGCTGCTCAAGCGGCGCAAATATGCAACCATAGGCAATGATTTCATATTTGAGCCGTTTGCAGTGGAGACCTTAGGACCCTGGGGGGATAGCGCCCACAGGGTCTTCAAAGAGGTGAGGCAGAAGCTGTACGATTTGACGCGTGACCAGAAGGCTGGTTCATATCTAGCACAGCGGATCAGCATTGCCATTCAACGTGGCAATGCTGCCAGCCTTCTGGGCACGCTACCGATCGACAGTGATCTGGGGCAAATTTTTTATTTATAATTTAGTTGTATTTTCGTAAGTTTATTTTAAGATTTAGTTTATTGTTCATTGTATAAGTAATATTGTTTATAGTTTTCAAAATATATTACTATTTAGTGATAAAAATATGTTTTTTTTACGACCTTTATTTAATCAGAGTTCATACCAGTATGAGCTGAGCTTTATAGTAACTTTCGTTGCGTTTTGTGGTAACGTAACGTATTTTTTTTATGTTATGTCTGTGTCACATTCGTCAAAATCCGCGGCCTTACCCAGGTATTGTAGACTTTTTAAATGTCACGGAGTGGCGGAGTCGTCTCACATGCCTTATGGGTTATGGGGGCGTTATATCGCTCATTTAATGAATATAAGTAGTCACTAATTTTCTAATCCTAGAATGTTTACGTCGGATTAGGAAAATATTGTGTCCCTTAGCAATATTTTCCGGATTCCGTGTGAACCATTCCGATAATAATCCAATAATAAAATACGGTGAGGGTTTATATGGATATTTAAACCAAAATTTACGTTAAAACCTGTATAAGTAGGTACTATTCGTTAACAATATTTAATTACAAATTGTGGAAACAAAATTCTTATTCCTTACAACTTTACTTACTTACTTGGTTAGCCTCTGTAGCCTAGTTGGTAGTGACCCTGCCTACGAAGCTGGAGGTTCCGGGTTCGAATCCCAGCGAGGGCATTCTTTGTGTATTTATTTATCACAAATGTTTTGTTCCTTGGTCATGGCTGTGTATGTATCTAAGTATCTATACGTATCTATCTATTATATATATCGTCGCCTGGTACCCACAGCACAAGCCTTAATTGAGCTTACCGTGGGACTAGGTTGATTTGTGTAAGATGTCCCAAGATATTTATTATTTATTTATAACTAACTTTAAAAAAGTCTAGTCTGGATTCTGCCTAAATACTAATTTACCTAAAATAATAAGTACAAGTACCGTTATTGTCAATTTGTGATTTACAATTGTGCTTGTACAGCAGGACGAAGAGCTGTTACACATTTTCCGCAACGAAATGTGTTCTTAAAGCTGCAGTCGCTGGTGTCCCGAGGGGCATATATTACAAGTAATTTGCCTTATTCCGACATCGACACATAGCTCCAGCTCCGCCATGTCAGTACGTCGAATAATTAGAAATGCCTGTACAATGGCTAGTCGCTGCGGCGCTGTCTTATATATTCATGATGGTGTAATTGAATTCGGCGAAGTCCAGTTAGCGAACAATGAAGTGGAGATGCGGGGCCTTCACTCAGAGTCTCTACCGCGAACATCGATAGTCGTAAATTTCGAGTGTCTGTCTCTGTTATGCCTACGAAAGTGTAATAGGAGGGACATAGACGGTTTATTCGAAATTGACAATTTTCTATGCTCGCGGTAGGCCTTCGCTCATGGCCGGGGTCGCTAATGGCTGCATCACCCCACGTCATGGAAATACGTATTGCGGACTATAACAATGCGAGTGCGGCATATGTGCTCACTTAAAATGGTTTATAAATGTAACGTAATGTATCTATGACTGCGTTCTCTTCAATATAAGTAAGTAAGTATCTATGGTACGTGAAAATAAGTATAGGTACATTCTCGGGTCAGTGTCAGAACGCAAACAATTGAATCGAAACAACTTTTCAAGCTGGCAGAGATCTGAAAAGAAAATGTTAAAAATCGAGTAGTCCTAGAAGTGACAGCTAAATATTATGCATCTTTAACAAAATATTTGTAGCGTCATCATATATTTATATTTCAAAAGTTAAGGATGGGCTTAATCAACTCTCTAATAAGTACCTACTAAAGCAACGTCGCCTGTAGAAAATTTATTGCCGGCATTAAGGATTTGTCCCTTTTGCATATTTATTGCTAGAGAGGGACGGCTTGCAATGTCGTCGATTAACTGTTTTTCCTGTTTATATTAAGGATTGATGATCTAATGAGAATTTCACATCACCAGCAGGATTCCAAAAAAAAAAACTTAAAGCTCTTTAATAAATAATTATATAATTTTTGTGTGACAAAGTTTAATTATGTGTAACAACTTTTGATAGTGAAAAAGGGCAACAAAAACAAATTTTCTGTGAGTGAATCACAAAGCACTTACTTTTTTTATTTTGCCACCTTTTTCTGCTGCCAGAGGTAGGACAGAGTAGGTATACCATGTTGCAGTTTGTATCACTAACTTTCGTAATACAATAGAAGCGGCCGTCGTGATTTTTGTTGTAATTAAGAGGCCTTATCTATGTACAATTATCTTGCAATAAGCAGTCAAAACTGCTCTCTGTCAAAAAAAAAGTTCCTAAGTTATCCACTAGCGCCAATATTATCGTTATGGTTCTCTCAAGTGAAATACTACTCACGAATAAAGTCATTTAATTAGAATTAAATGTCATTTTATTTCATTAAATTGGCTGTCGATAACCTATATTTATTAACTATTTAATAGTTATGAGGACAGTGTGTTGTCCTTAATTAGCACATGCAGTTAAGTATTTAGATATCGTGTTTTAATTAGGAAAAAAATGATTTCGCGCATTTTTTTATTTAAGTTTATTTTACGCCAATTTTGCTCATAAAAACATCAAATTCAACACGAGTCACTAACATCAATACAATCAATGTTTTATATAAATAATACATTAAAGTATATTTATAATAAATTACGAAACTAAAATAAATAGAGGACCATATGAACTGATGTTACTTTTCATTACAAAAAAAGTTCTTAGAGAATTGACTTTACATATTTACAAAAAATACGAACACATCTCTGATGTCAAAACATAAATTTAATTCATAAAATCTGACTTAGTTTCTCGGCGTCGCGTCGCCAATACATTTTACGTCAAATGTCACAACCGGCCGCCCCAACCGACGTCGAGTGTAATGTAGCATAAAATTAATTGTCCTATTTTGAAGACGCATAACCTTAGGCTCTGGCAGTTTGCATGGGTACAACAACGACGTATATTAAATGCGGTCGTAATTCTGCGATATTTATAAGTTGAGAAAATATGGTTAGGTACTTAATAGTTTTTGACCACACCAAGATTCCTTACCCCTCTGCCACTGATGTGACGTCTATCAGATACCCATATGGCCAGTCAATGGTGGAGTTACTTTTTAAAGATATTTAGAGGCAAAATGCGCAGTAGATAACAAGATTGAAAAATTTTACGTCACGTGACCACGCCAGTGACAGAGGGTTAATTGATAAAACAATCGACCTTGCAAATATTTGGGCAAAAAGATCTGTCTCAAGGATAGCTTAAACCACAGCTTAAACCAGGGACTGGAACCGGTATTTTAGAAAAACCCCGAAGTAACCCAATGTTAAAATGTTTTATACTCTTTATGTAGGTATTACTAAATATTTTGTATAATCTACAACATCGTATTTTTAAATTACTTTATTAACATAGAATTTATATACCGAAAAACGAAAATAACCGTTATTTTTTGTATGGAGAAAATACCGGTTTCCGGTCCCTGGCTTAAACATTTATGGAAAGTAGGTACGAGTACCTAAATACCCAAATATTTATTATATATACATACCTAAGTCTTTCCATTCTTTACGAGTATATTGTTCCTATACAGGTTAAGTGTTTACTTGGTGTTTGGATGTGTTATTATTAGCAGCGTAAGTGGGAGGGTAATTCAGTTTCTCAGCTGATATACATCGAGTCTACATAGCCTGATTAACATCTCGGCTTCCGGCGTCATGGTAAACGCGCCTTGTCCGCACTTGGCTATACCCAGGGTATCTAGATAATCTCGACTTACAATTCTAGGCATACCAAAATAATGAAGTGATGGCACGTGTCATGAAATATAGGTTTTATTTGTAATATTTTTTTTCAGTTTTGTTATTTCTCTACTCTAGTCTAATTGTCGCCACCCATTTATTCTCATACAAAATTGAAATGAGTTGTGACAACTAGACGCAGCCTCAGACATATTTAAAAACATTGGCCACTCTAGAATTGCCTGACATGTAGTAATCGACCTTATCCTCAATCCACTATAAACGCATGTGTGGCTTCGTAAGCGATAAAAAGCTTTCGTGCGTTAGTCTCATACCGACAGCGGTTGACTTGACAGTTCGCTACCGGGAGCTTGCTCCTTTGGCTCATCAGTAGACAAGCGATACTAACGAGACGTTTAGTACGGTTCATTACGCAGGCAAGCCAGGCAACGCATACTGACGAGACCGATCGCTGTAGGAGTTCCTTCCTACAGTCAAATATACTTACCTATTTTATTTAGGTAAGTTTATTCATTATGCCAGATTGGACTAGAAGAACAAAAGAGGCAGCCCATTTTTTTTTTAATTGCGATCACTATTTACATTATTTACCGCAAGACCGCGCTTAATTGAAACCGTTTATTTTACTCAAATTAAAATAAAAATCCGGGAGTTTGCAGAGAGTTTCGTTGCTGATAACACTTGGATTGTTCAAACGATAACATCTGAAGTTTACTGACTCGTGATATCTTCGTTCGAATCGTTATAATTTTCACTTCAAAGCTTAATTTTTCGGAAACGAAATCTTATGAGGAAAATGGTGTTCAAAAACCCCGTAATAATTTTAAAGTACATAAATCTTACAACACCGTACAATTATCTCTAGCGGAGGTAATAATATCGTAAAATATTTCAATAACAAAAACACTGTCGGGTTTTGTAATTTCATATTAAATCTACAGCCTTCTAATACCAAAATTACCTAGGCCATGTAATCAGGCGATAGGAAGTAAATGCGAATTGACGATCGCCAGGATACCATATTTCGAACATTTCAAACCCTTACCTTATAATAGATGGTAAATGTAAGTTGCAGATGTGTCTAGTAAAAGAGTGCTTTTAGAGAGTTGTGTTGGGAGGATACGTACCTACGTGTGTGTAGCTGATTGTTGTACACTACCCCCCTTATGCATAAACCTCTGCTAACTTAACAAGTCGCTAATAATTGTTTGTCCCTTTTGCTCTTATGGACACATTGTTAAGACCGAAAGGGACAAACGATGATTAGCGGCTTGTTAAATTAGCAGACGTTTATGAATAAGGGGGTAAAATTGTAAATATCTATCTAACACACACATTTAATTCCTTGTGTGATACCACAATGCAATGGATACTGATCCATGCTGACTACTAGGCTATTTAATGATATCACTAAATATAATTATGTTTTAAATATTTATGGAGTGATATTATGTGTTTGCAAAGTTTGCTGGGCTTCTACAATGAAATATTCTCTTCTGTCTCTCTACGGACACGACAACTGTACAAAAAACAACAACTACCTCTCGTTAATATACTATCATGATCTTCATAGGTGCTTGTGTCGACTAGTCTCATTGTCCATCGAACAAGACGTTATCATGTACATTAATAAAGAACGATCTAAAAAAGTGGGCCTCCCATTTCCACGCCTCTGAATCCTGTAGAGATGATATTTATATCCTGTAGACCATTTCGTACAATATTAAATTTTGTCTTTAGTTATTATATACAAAGTCCTCGAATAAATGTTTGTACCTATGTTCTATTTTACTATTTAGGTACTACGTGCTCAGAGACCAAAAATATGAAAGCACCGCTAACATCGGTGCAGAGACATATTTTGCGAATAAACCGACAGAAGGTAGGTACAAGTCTAAAAATGGACAAATTGAATTGCTCCATTTCCTTCCTCAGCCTTCTAGAGTGATTGTATCCGGCTTCTACCGGATTATCGGACTTTACAAGTCAGTAGTAATTGCTGTTTTTTGCTTGTGAAAGCCTGTCGGAAACTAAAACAATGCGATTATACTCCTACTGAAGGAGAACGAGGTGGGCGAAAAACGGCACACCCGCATTTTTAGGGCTCCGTATAGTCCATACTTCATAAGTAGCTTAGCTAGGGTTTGTACCCATATTATTTTATTTTTTTAATTTTTCTTAAGAACCTTTGTAAAATTTTACATACCAATGGTACTTTATCTTATAAAAGTTATAAGATAGTTTCTTATCCGTCCGTCGGTGTCTTAACTTTCTCAAAAAGCATAGACTACCTACATTTGTACCTGGGGAAAATGAAGATCAGTGATAATTTTATATGACGGATATATTTATCCCAGGATTAATAATAAATGAGCATAGGTAAGTGAACCGTGAGTAAACACAACCAAAATATAATAATATGGCTGTTTAACTGTGTCGCATTTAATATGTGCATATTTCCAGTAAGCCTATAAAATAAAGTTTGACCTGTTGACTCTTTTTCATAAAACCACAGGCAACTGGTTGTACAGAATCCACAGTATGCGAGATCGACTTAAGACTCAACCGAACCTAGACGTTCAAATTAGTGGAAATTGATGTTATAAATAATGAAAATAATTATAGATAATACTCTTGTTTACGCAATCGATTGATGTTTATGTATTAATTTTATTTGCCTACTCGTATTTATAGACCGGGGAGAAGGTATTATCAACACAAAGGTAGCAATTTTCTTTACGAGCAAACAAACTTAGCCGCAAACAGAAGCCATAAGGATTTATTCAAGGTGGCCCGACCTCATAAATAAGAATGAGGAACAGCGTAGGAACAAAGGCTCGGAAAGTGTTCAAAGACGATTTTAAAATCTTATCTGAGGCGTGATTGACAAAAGTCGGGCGGAACTCGATAGCATCATGGATCTTTGTTGGGGTTTTTATTAGGGCGAGGCTGGAGCCGCCTTCCGCCACGGAAGAGCACAAAGGGATGTGGCTTTTACCCGGTCGTAAAATCCGTCGTTATTCGTGCGAAACGATGGCGGCTGTTTCTTCGCGCTGCCCGGGCCGGCCGCATCGCGAATTCGGGAGTGTGAGCGCCAGAATGACGGGACCAAGCCACAGCCTAATTGTGAAGCGATCCAAACCTTCAACCCTTTCATTCAAACGTCATGGAAATACAATGACGTCGTCCGATATCTGACAGCCCTAATAAAGGAACCGACGACAGCTGAAATCGTTTTAGAATTGGACTGCCGTTCTTTGAGAATAATTCTCTGAATAATTCGACGGATAAATCAAACTATTGCATGACATTTACATACAATTGGATATAAAAGGGTATACGTGACATAAAAGGGTCGCGTGTGCAAGGTGGGCAAGAGCTTAATTTTTTTGCGTTTTTTGCTATTTAGCCTGCTTAATTGCTTATAAAGAGTTTACTTGTCACTTGGGCAAATCCACAAGACCAACATAAGTTACCAATTATTTTGTGTTCTTATATTAATTCGGGAGATTTAAGTGTTCATATATCTACCTAGAGGCCTAAGCCAAATATAGGGAAATTTAACTTTTATCAGCCTCCGTGTAGCCTAATTGGTAGTGACCCTGCCTACGAAGCTAGAGGTTTTAGGTTCGAATTCCGGCGAGGGCATTGTTTGTGTATTTATTTATCACAAATATTTGTTCCTTGGTCATTGCTGTCTATGTATTTAAGTATCTATATGTATCTATCTATTATGTATATCGTCGCCTGGTACCCACATCACAAGCCTTAATTGAGCTTACCGTGGGACTAGGTTAATTTGTGTAAGATGTCCCAAGATATTTATTTATTTATTCATTAATATAAAAACACACAAAAGGCAAGACTGTAACTTATGTTACAGACTTACAGTCTTGTAAATCGACCCAGCTTAAAAATATTTTGTAATTACATATTCCACACATCGATAGAAAGAAATCTCAAATAAGTCAAGGTGCTATAGGTCCTTTATAAATTACTTAGTCTCAAATATCATCTAGGAGTGAGGCAGTAGTTTCGCTTAATAGAAAAATGAATAACTAGTAGGACATAAGTCGAGACGTTCACATTACCGCGTGCCCTTAAGGTTTGTGATGAGTTCATCGAGAAAGAAGTTGCAAGTTATACCTACCAATCTTACTCGTTTAACGGTCAGGGTAGTGGAAGGCAATAAAACAAACAAAAACGGATCCCGGCGTGAGTGAACATCACTTCCGTCCTTCTAGCTTTGATTGATGACTACTTAGTTTTCCCGATGACATATTCGGTGTGATGAGATTGTGGAAATAATTTGTTTGCTCGGATCTATTGGGGCCGTAGTAGTAGACTGATTGGCAAATATCTTGTGGTTTTCAGAAGTAGGTATTATACCTGACTGGCAGTCGGGTATAATACTTCCATCCCATCTCAGCAAATATAGGTATAGGTACACTATGCAAATATGCTGATTTTATAATACAATTATAGTTTTAAGTCCGGGTAGGCCAGAGAATTGTTTTCATTAACTAGTAACGCTAACGTCACTAACGTCGCCAACACAGAGTTGCTAATATATACAGGGTGGGCCCTGTCAGAGAATGGATTTATTTTGACAAATTATACGTGTATTTATTTACCCTTTTAGAGGAATATGAATTTTATTTTTCTAAATAAGTAAATTTGGAAGGTCTACATATTACTTTTGGTCAAGAATCTAAACTTGCTTAGCCAAAGTGTACCTAGTGACTCAAGGAGACAATTATCAATTATTTTTGTTCCAAATTGATCTGAAGGGTTTACTGTTCAGATGCTCTAAGGAACCTCATTTTTTCCTTTGGTCCGTTTTCGTAATTATGGTTTCGTAGTTAGCTACGTAAGAGGAATTATTTTTCGCCGTTTCGTAATTGATTACCAAAGCGGAATTTATTTTACGTTTTCATAATTGCTTACTAATTCTTCTTTCGTAGTTAATTACCAAAACATATTTACTTTTCTTATTTCATAATTGATTACGAAAAAAGAATTTACTGCACTAGTTAATTTTCATAAACTGTCTGATACTGTTTTGAGATCTTTGTTCGTTTAGCCATTTTCCATAATATTTTTTAGTCGATAGATTTCCGCTGCTACTGGACATAGGCCGCCCTCAGAGCATGCCTTAAAGATCGATCGTGAGTAGTCGGCATCCAATAGATCCCCGCTGAGGATTTTAAACAGAATAATATGGATTGCTTGTATAAACTGTGGCCATAAAATAAGTGTATTCCCGTTGCCAGAGAGGTTTTTTGGCCACCTTGTATATTGTTAATCTTTTGCTGGATGCTATGTTATAATTTGTCATGTTTTTTTTTCATAAGACAACTTTTATTTTATTGGGTAGGTACATATTAGGACTTTCAATACCGGGATCGCGGTATTGGTAATCTAAAAATACCGGTATTGAAAGTCCTAGTACATAATTATGTACCAACAAAATAAAAAAGGCATCACTACGTTTTAATTATTTGGTACAAACTATATTGAATTCATTGTATTCCATTTTGTGGAAATACGAAAGCTATGAAAGTTCCGATTTCAATTATTTCATTTAGAATTTATTTAGCGTTAATGTTTTCATTAATCGCAAAACTGAATAAATTAATTACGAAACTCCAACAAATTCCATTTTGTAGACAACTCAGTTACTACCTGCAAAAACATATTTTATCCAAGGTAACTACGAAACTCAATTACTAAAAAGGAATAAATTCTCTTTTGATAATGAATTACCAAACAGTGAAACATAATTCTCGATTCGCAGCCAAATGACTGCGAAAAAAGAAAAATAAATTCCTGTTTCGTAGTTGACTACGAAACAGGAATTTATTTTTCTTTATGAATACGAATGCAGAAATTAAATTCCGCTTTGGTAATCAACTACGAAACGGTGAAAAATAATTCTTCTTACGTAGGAACCTAAACGTAACTACGAAACCATAATTACGAAAACGGACCAAAGGCATTTTTTGCTTTGGCCCACCTCGTATAAAAGATGTAAACAACAATTACACTAAGAAATCTAATCAAGTAAGACCGCCTGTTGGCGTTACCTCTGCACCGCCGGCGGTCCCGTAGTACGAGAACGAAGTGATTGTAACATTCACTCTATGTGACTGTAGCGGTTAAGCCGGCTTGGGGCACGTTTGCTCACCTATTGTTTTCCAACGTAAAATATATCTACGTTCTCCTTTGATTTCGAGAGTTGGTATACCATTGTCAGATAAAGATGAATAGGTATGTGATTCCAGTGAACATGATTGCGAAACTTGTGTAATAACTCATAACCTTTATAAATTGTTCACTTAGAAACTGTTCCATTATGTAGAGCCATTTCTCAGGCCGGAATTTAATAATTATCAAAATGCACCACCGGAAAATGTTCAATCATTTCCGACAGCTTTTAAGTTATTAACTATTGAAGCTTCAGCAGTGTTATTCACTAAGGAAACCGCCTCGCTGTCAGCGCTGTGTCAGTGCTGCGGCAGCGTCGAGCCTAAAAATGGTATTCACTAATGTACTTTAAACGACACTAGTGCTCGGCGACGAATGCGGCGTGAGCTGGAACTACATTGCGTCGACAGTTTGACGTTTAATGTATGAACTTCGTATTCTCTAACGAAAAATAGCGACGAACTCGCCCATAACCTCGCTCACAGCCTCGATTCCTAATGTGAAATCAAACAGCTAGGATTTTAGACAAGGCTGTCTCGACATCGAGCTCGTTGACGAACGCAGCGTTGAATCTGTCAATAAGAGAATAGCATAGCAGGCATAAAGCTGTTCGAGCTTCTCTTGATATCGGTAGATTATAAAAAAATCATAATTTAGTGATGTTTAGAAAATACCTATAAATAGAGCTACTTAAAAGGTGGATTGCCAAAAAGCTTATAGTTAAGGGCCTAATAAAAACAAAAATCACGATCATACCTATTCTTTTAGGAAATTGAATCATACAAAATATATGGCAATTTCATACTTCGCTCAAAAATTGTGACGTTAAAGGACAAATTGGTCACTTGGTCAATAACGACAAGAAGCATTTTAAAACAATCTCATTTCTGGACAAGAATTCATTAATCACCATAACCATGACTGATCTGCAGCCTATCTAACGTATCATTCGATTTCGTTTGTCATGCAATACTTATTTACTCGATTGTTTCTTTCCCTGCGCGAGACGCTAAATAATAGCTAGCTCCAATCCCATTGGTTATTGGAAAAAGATAAATGAGAACTTATGATGTGGAATAATAAACATTTGCCGTTAAAAGTCTGTTGCTAAGTATTTCTTGACGACTGGAAATATATGTTATATGTTTAATAAGGGAGCTGAATTCTCGTTCTAATACTGTACCTAATGTAATAATCGGCCGATTGGAAAAATACCTATAAATTTAAACCAGACCATAGAGACAGGTCCAAAATTGAATTAATCGTTGAATCTTGAGCCTTGCTAGGATGCCGACACAAGCATAAACATTTTCACCTCACATAAAGATTATTATATTTTAATAGGTAGTTATTTATGATTGACAAAAGTAAATTGTAGCTCAAAACTAAATCACAAAACTATTAATATAATATTTGAGATAATATTGCGTTAAGGATAAAACGTTTTTTGCAGACTTACCTATTGTTTTAAATAAATACTTATCAAGCTCATTCCCAGAGAAATAAATTGTATTACGGATAGGTACACGCGCCGTTCCAAAGTGACTAAAGAAAACAAAAGCTAACCTTTCCAATGAGACAAAAACAAACACTTGTTAAAAATGTCATCTTCGATACACGCTTTTAAAATTGCCGTCTTGTTTTCTTTAGTCATCTACTACTTATCTTAAGGAATATTACGATTGGTTTATCGAGGCCTTTGTGCTTGACGGAGTTATTTTATTTGCTATAAACATTTTGTTTTTATAACCTGTTTAGTGTTTAACTATATTATTAATAATGTTTCTTAAATATTACATTATCTGGGAAATATTGTTTATCAACCAAAATTAAATAAAATAAAATAAATAAATATCTTGGGACATCTTACACAAATCAACCTAGTCCCACGGTAAGCTCAATTAAGGCTTGTGATGTGGGTATCAGGCGACGATACCTATATATAATAGATAGATACGTATAGGTACTTAGATACATACACAGCCACGACCAAGGAACAAACATTTGTGTTAAATAAATACACAAAGAATGCCCTCGCCGGGATTCGAACCCGGAACCTCCAGCTTCGTAGGCAGGGTCACTACCAACTAGGCTACAGAGGCTGACATTGAGGCTGAAATTGTTTAATAAGTACTAAAAACAATAACACTATTGTTAGTTATTATATTTAGTGTTATTTAATGTTTGCTACGCCCATCAGGGTTCATGTGTCACATGTAAAATATTGTCCATGAGTGCAATTTAATAAATAAATGATGATGAATAACCAAGTGAATGTGACTTGTAACCTATCGTCTATACCAACTATTTAGAAAGCAATTCTGCCTCGCATTCGATGAGTTGCTTCATCGAAGCTTTCCCCGAATTGTTAAGTATATACGCACATTTTCAGTTATAATTGGAAGCCGTCAAACGGTTCTAAGAAAATATTTTTATTGTAAAAAATTAAATGATACCAAACGCTTTCATAGACAGGATATAAACACTCTGAACTGAAAAAAATATCCTCATCGCCATCATTTGTAACAATGTTTGTAGGAATACATTATACATTATATTATTGGTTGGCTTGTTTGAGAATAATGACGTATAAAGGGTTGAAATCATATTTACGTACTTACATACATCGAGAGATAGGGTAAACATGTTTATTAAGTCTTGTTTCATATTAGGTAGGCATATACCCATTTATGTAAATGTTTTCATTTCTGAGTAGATTAGTCGTCCTACAATAAAATGAAACGGTAAACGAAAGCCGAAGAAAGAGCGTATTTTCTATCAAATCAAAACGGCGACACGGAAACTTTCTGTAAGTGGCTGCTCGTCCGTGAATGCAGTGGGGAAATCATTCCGGGCGGTAGACAAATTACGAATTCTAGCCGAGGAAAGCATTTCCTTGGAGAGCACTTGAATGTACTGCGGTCATGGATACCCCTGTTACGGCTTACGGCCGGTTCGTGAGTGACCTACAAGCTAACGAAATCTTTTTCATTCCGGCCACCACACAATGCTGTAGGCAGAGAGTAAACAATGATAATGATTATTTCTCCGAAGGCCCCTTCGCTGAAAATAGGGCGGTACTTATGTTTCACGTATCTTAGCCGAACCAATCAAGTTTAGCTAGTTCTCTCATAAACAATTGATATCTGGGCATGATACTATCGAATAATTAAATAAGACTTAGGTACGAGTATGTTACCGATAGCAAAGATTTCGTCTCTGTTATCTAATCCGTGTTTTTTGACTGAAGAGACGAGTAGATATAATATAATGGAAACCTAACTATATTTAATACCATTAGTACTTTGAGCTCGATAAAAATACTTTTGATAATAGTGCTTGATTTTGAGTTAGCAGTGGACCCTAGTCGACTGCCGTTTGTAGGGGATTGTTTCTGCCGTTTAGGCATAAAAATCGCCTTAATCAGTAACAAGACTGGTTTGACAGAGTGGTACTGCTAGTGACTGATAATATAATTGCAAAAATACTTTCTTGAGCAGAATAAAAGGCAATTAAAAAAAAACACGACCTCTAAATCATTGAAGTACCGCATCTTTTTGGGACGATACAGGTGGATCAGACTATTTTTTACGGAACCCTTTAATGTCTGTGGACCAACACGTACTTGGCCGGTTTCTGGAATTGCGGTTCTTTGCCGTAACGTACCTACAACCGTTCTAATATTTTATTTACAAAACGGTCTAGTAAATTATTTGCTACAATTGTATGGGCCGTGAAGAGGTAAGTTGACGTGTGAAAACATTCAAGAATAACTTGATCTAATGGCAGCGGTACAGTCAACATAAAAATGATTTACACCAATTGAACAGTTAAATGCTGTTATTCTGTATACTTCGTTGTTTCATTGATGTTGTCATAATCCACGCAAAACAAATATCGTATAATTATATTCAAAGAATACGATTTGTTTGCGTGGAATTAAGTGAAATTTCATAGAGAATCTGTATATGTACAACTGATAATTGTTGCCAGTTTTAAAATTTATACATACGTATACCTACAATAGTAGGTATATGTGTGTTTCAACGTCCCGTTCGTTTCAAAGCCTCAAAACACTATTCATAGTAAATATTAAATATGCTCTTAATGCTCCTATTAAACGTTTCAGGGTTATTTAAAATGCTTTTTCTATATTTATGTATTGCACATTGTATATTTATTAGGAAAAAAGTTTTGTACGATTTCATATTCATCTGAAAATTTTCAATAAATCGTGTTTCTATATATTCATTAAAATGTTAATAATTTCGTTGGTGCCTATCATATTAACATCAATAGCGTTTCTAAATATCAGTGTACGTATATGTACTTGTAACACCGTCTTCAGAAAACCATAAGCAGAATAATTCCCCCCGATAATTATGTTAGGTATGTTCACGTAAACATGTTCGGCAACATTTCACGGAATGAGCACAATCTGCCCTCGGGCTGCAAATCAAAGAATGACATCATAAAATTACGAACTCATATGAGATTTTTGTATGTGTATTAATGTAAGGCTGTTGTCTCCTTATGCTTTGATATATTTTGATAATTTAATGTTATTATATTACGTTGAGTATTACATATTAGGTAGGTTTTCAATAAAGGTTCGTTCCAAATAGCTCAGTATATATCATAAAAGCACTCCATTTTTTATTATCCATCTAATTCTTAAAAGCCAGTCACTTGTAATATTATCGGAAGTCCTAGTTACCTAACTCATGATGTTACTAGTAAGTACGTTGGGCATCAAGGGAGGTAAGTACGGAATTACTAACGAAAGCTTTTATGACTCCAGTTAGTTTTCCGCTTACCTACCGTGATGCATACAATGTTTTTCATCACACTTGCCGACAAAAAAATAAGTTTTAAGACATAATATTATTAAATGACGTACTGACATTTTTATTACTCCCTAGGGAATATCACTTTTCTATTACTCCCGCTACGCGCACAAGCAATGGCGCGTTTAGACAGCAAGAGTTATGAAAAAATAAACTTCCACTTGTAGGTATTACAACTTACAACATTTACAGGTTAAACGTTTTCGGGAAACGGGCCCGTGTAGTACTTATATGTTATCTATGATCCACATGTTCTAGTCGGTTTTAAGTATTTCAATTCCAATCCTCCTTTTGGTTTTTTTTTGCATACCATATGATGTTGCCTTCAAATTGATGTTGCAATCTATGATGTTCTTTTTGGACTGTATGTAGATTATTTCGAGTTTTGGACTAAAAGAGAAGGTAGTTTGGTGGTTCTACAGCAACTATTTTATCTTTTTCAGAGAGTAACCTGAAACAGCCCTAGCCTTAATTTAATTAGTTACGCCACAGTGGAAATCAATCAATAAATAGTGACACGGCAATCTAATAAACACCGCTAAGTCCCTAACACAATTGTTGTCGGTGGAAGTTGGCTAATCTCAATAGGCTAGTTTCCCAAAACTCCGCTTCCAATGTTTTTGCTGTTAATGGAGAGGGTGGCTAAAGATTATTGGAAAACTTTTCGCACTCTAATTTATTTGTGAATATATTATTATATTTAAGTAAGTATTTAAATATAACTATTTAAGCTATACTACGTTCAAAAGCAAGCCTATTAAATTGGGGTTACGTTAACATGTTTACGAAGAACCGGAATTATATAACAACTGCCGCGTGCCGACTTAAAATTCTATCTCTAAAGCGTATAAAAATATGGTGAATTATGCAGATGTTACTTACAAAATATTTTATAATCCAATAAAAATTAAACAAAATACCACCTTTGTTAAAATAAAAGCAGTGTTGTTTATTATATTATTTCTTCGTATATAAAAATAGTTTTAATGTATTTCACGTAGAGTATCACGGACCAGAATCTAATAGGACATAGGATAAATAAGTAACATTTACTTTGAATTGTAGTAAAAGTCCCATATACTTAGTAAAATAATTTGGCTCGCAAAGTAAACACATTCGAGTTAAACGCTCGTTGACAGGTCATTTCAAAAGCGGTTGACATTTTTCCAGCTACATTGCCGCTTCAAGTAATCGGTCATATATGTATTACTAATGTAATTTTTAAAACTTCTTAGTTAATTATTACACTGACGAATCCTGTGCTTGTTGTTATTCTATGCCCCTATTCTTTGGTTTATTGCCTTTATTAGATTTACACTCCCGCTGTATGCTGGCCCTAGTAATTAGCTTCTATTAAAGTGTCTAGTTTGTACATAGTGTTGTGTTTCCTTCCGTCCCTTTACCAAATGGTCCCTATGGAAGACCAGCGCTGGCAGAATAGCTTATGAATGGCAGCAGAATTATGCTGAGTAGGGCCCATTTCGTGACAGTATGTTGACTGTATTTGTTTGTTTTTGTTCTGTAAAGTGTAGGTAACTGTCATGTATAAATGTCTTGAGTTTAAAAATAATTACATCTCTACGTCGTAATAATGCACTTACGGCACGCATCGCCTTCGTGTGGTGACACCCTTACGGAATAAGTGTGATGAAAAAATATTTACTAGGATTGTTATTCAAGTTACAATTTGAAACGTTTCTATTACACATGACGTATGTAATTCAGCTTTGTTATTAAGTGGAACGGGAAAATGATAACCTGTCGAATACGAAACGAATTCCACAATTTATTGCTGCGCTCTCGAACCGAGTCGCGAGTTGTTGACATCATATTAAATTGTCATTTCCAAATACGTGCTAACATATCGGGTTGGGCAAAATAAACATTCCGACGATACATTTGGCGAAAATTGTAACAAGAAGGAGGATTACAGCGAACGAACTTTTGCTTCAAGAAAATATTTAACGTTACCTACTTTAAATATTTTCTTGAACATAAGTTCCTTCTCCATCAGATGTATCGAAACGACCACCGCTCACAAATATTATATGAGCAGGCCTACATATATTGTCATGGCGTTAGAGGGCACGTTCAGATATTTTTGAGCACCGTGGCTGCTCTGATGGTGACTGTGCTTCTTCAATATTGCTTCCGAACGGCCCAAGTAGGTACCTACTGTAGGTAGGACTCTTGCGAATAATAGTACATTATGATACGACTGTGCTAAATTGATTTAGTTGATCATTATACGCAAAAGGCGGTCATCATCATCATCAGCCAATTGACGTCCACTGCTGGACATAGGCCTCCCCCAGAGAGTTCCACAAAGATCGGTCGTGAGCTGTCCGCATCCATTGGACACCCGCAACCTTTACCAGGTCGTCGCTCCATCTTGTGGGGGGCCAAAAGGCGGTATTGTGTATTTAATATTAGTATTTATTAATTTGGCGCGATTTCTATGTTTAATTTTATTATTCACGTATATTTATATTATTTTTAAATAAAAAACTGAATTCCGACTATTTCAGCCACTTGACATAATCCTTGCAATTGTTTGCAAAGGGACTTGGTTGAGTTATGTTATTACCACACAAGGACGATAACGTAAAAAAAGCACGTGTGCTTAATATCTTGGATTATAAGCCTAAAAGCGGTTCAATAATACCTACGTTATGAATATTTTCTTACGTTACTGAACTGCCATAATGAGAATAATAAACTTATAAGCGAATCATTTAAGCAGCGTCGCTTCAGGATTAATGATGTAAAATCTCGCAAGATAGCATTTTATAATCTAGAAGGAATTGCCTCGTTAGATCAGACTTTTATAATAGATATCCAATAAATATCCGACGAGAAGCTATGGGGCGTATAATTTGACAAACAATCTATAAGGAGATTCAACGTGATAAATGAAAACAAAATTCGTGTGACATGATTCGGCCGAGTCTGTTATCGACGATTGTACATGAGTGTTTATAAATATTCTTTACTTAAATATTGAATGATCACGATGATATATTTTATCACGAAATATATTCCACATTGGTTACTGTTTGTTTGTCTTTACATGTTTATGCGTCTGAACAATCTTACCATAGGAGCGTCCGCGTCATTCGTGAACAGAGTTCGGCAAAAGTCGTTAATAACGAATCAAGCTTTGTAATAATGCAACCACAGCAATTACAGCATCCGCGCAACTCGCTGGATCGTTCACTGGCTAACCGAGCTTTGTTATAATATTACCATAGAAACGTCCGCGTCATTCGTAAACAGAGTTCGGCAAAAGTCGTTAATAACGAATCAAGCTATGTAATAATGCAACCACAGCAACATCAGCATCCGCGCATCTCGCGGGATCGGTCACTGGCTAACCGAGCTTTGTTATAATATTACCATAGAAAAGTCCGCGTCATTCGTAAACAGAGTTCGGCAAAAGTCGTTAATAACGAATCAAGCTTTGTAATAATGCAACCACAGCAACATCAGCATCCGCGCAACTCGCGGGATCGGTCACTGGCTAACCGAGCTTTGTTATAATATTACCATAGAAACGTCCGCGTCATTCGTGAACAGAGTTCGGCAAAAGTCGTTAATAACGAATCAAGCTTTGTAATAATGAAACCACAGCAACATTAGCATCCGCGCAACTCGCGGGATCGGTCACTGGCTAACCGAACTTTGTTATAATATTACCATAGAAACGTCCGCGTCATTCGTAAACAGAGTTCGGCAAAAGTCGTTAATAACGAATCAAGCTTTGTAATAATGCAACATCAGTATCCGCGCAACTCGCGGGATCGGTCACTGGCTAAACGAGCTTTGTTACAATATTACCATAGCAGCGTCCACGTCATTCGTGAACAGAGTTCGGTAAAAGTCGTTAATAACGAATCAAGCTTTGTAATAATGCAACATCAGTATCCGCGCAACTCTCGGGATCGGTCACTGGCTAAACGAGTTTTGTTATAATATTACCATAGCAGCGCCCACGTCATTCGTGAACAGAGTTCGGTAAAAGTCGTTAATAACGAATCAAGCTTTGTAATAATGCAACATCAGTATCCGCGCAACTCGCGGGATCGGTCACTGGCTAAACGAGCTTTGTTATAAATTTATAATATTACCATAGCAGCGTCCGCGTCATTCGTGAACAGAGTTCGGTAAAATTCGTTAATAAGTTGAACTTGACCTTGACTTGACGGACCGAATGACAAAGGATATAATAAAATTCTAAACAAATAACACAGGATTTGTAAGAATCATGAATTAATAAAATTTTATAATTTGGTATTTAATCATAATTTGTAAAAAGCGTTACTATGAAAATAATTTATATACCACAACATTACTTATCTCCAAGGTATACCCGGGTTTCAATAAATGGTTTTAGTAAGTTTAAGTACTTACTGTATTATTGATATAACATGAATCAAGAAATTTATAAGAAAACAACATTAAAAGTCTAACGAAATAAAAATAATGTTTATTATTTACCCACTGTGTTCCACGTTAAATTAGAATAGTTATGATTTGATTTCAAGAGTATCTTTAGTAACTTCGGTAAAGTTTAGTAGATGTGCTTATTAAGTTTTCCAGCGAACTCAATTGTGAAACTGAAACTTATGTCATAACTTAGTTACAAATTTTAATAATTAATGTTTGTAGACTGTAGTTTAAGTAGATGGTGTGCAAGCTTTTCATAAGCTATAAAACGATTTGGCTTAAAAACCGTTCTTGGAGGTTACGGAAAGTGTTATTTACCGCTGAAATGTCTTCACAAAAATATCGAGAATCCAGAAATAGCTTCAGAGCAGGGACTTCCTCTCATAGCGTATCAGCATTGCAATACTGCGAGGAAATACCACCAGCATACTTCGTACGATTCCGCCAGGATCAATATTTGATATAGGTTAGATTAATTATATTTAATTTACGTAGGTTTATAAAATATACAGATCTGTAAATAAAGATACCTAATACATAAATCGGAAGAAACTTCTTCCATTTATTTCGTAAATGTAGTAAACAATCATGCATCGCACTGCTCCGGCATTATTGAACGTTATATCTTCTACTTCCGGTCGCTATCCGAAACGACACAGTTCGCCAGAAATTCGTCAGAATAAGTGTGTAGGTATTAGCCAATTAGCCATTGCACATTTTTGCCATAAAATTATCTTTTGTACAGTCTAATTAGCTTCTATAGTTCATTATCATAAATTTAAGAATCAAACTCTTGTCGGCGTCACTGATGAACAATGCTCGGCGGTTGTGAGCTGTTTTCATACTAAATCGGCTCACCCCCGCTGAGCATTGCTGATGAATGTAGCTGTCTCCATCTAACTCTGTCCAAATAATCCATCTTTTAACTCCATCTAACTCTGTCCAAATAATCCATCCTTTAACTCCATCTAACTCTGTCCAAATAATCCATCATCTTCCTCCATCTAACTCTGTCCAAATAATCCATCCTTTTCCTCCATCTAACTCTGTCCAAATAATCCATCCTCTTCCTCCATCTAACTCTGTCTTGTATAGTAGTTACTGCTTCTAATTTGTAATTGGAGAGATTTCCGTCAGAAAAAAAACATATTTGAAAAAATTAAAGCAAAAGCTTGTGGTGAGACTAATATGTATTCTGCGCCTTCTGTCTAGTTGTTCATAATGTTCATACTATAACACGATTAGATATATACATTTTAAGTAAGGAAGAAGTACCAGTGCATGACATGTTAACAGAAAATATTTATTTGTATCACGCTATTATGCTCATTATGAATGTACCTAAAGTATTTGTGTTTTAAGATAGCAGTTTGTTAGTTTTGATAAATATTTATTTTTTAGGGTGGCAATATCGAAATTTGACAAAATGATATATTTTCGTAGTCAATACGATGGTACCAGTAAGAATCATGTGCTTTTGCTGGCAGTCCCAATAGATGACACCTCGGTACAAATTTGAAAGTCAAATATGGGGAGTTTGAAATATTAACTGTCAGTCCTAATAAACGTTAGGATCTTTTAAAATTATGCAAAGAATTTAGACATAAGCTTTTTATTTTGAAATTGCCATGTAATATGCCTACGGTAATAGTTGATCATATCTTATCACTGGCAGCTCAAGCTATGAGGACAAGTATTGGTACAGTGTCGGGCACTGGTACTTACATCTTCCTAAGATAAACTAGATGTTGCAATAATAAATGGGGTACTAATACTAGTACCATGTAGTATGTGGGCTCATACGAGCTCAGTAGCGGCGTACCATCAAATGCTGACTTGATTATGATTAGCTAATTAATCCTGTTTTGTCCTCTACGCGACCTCGCCTCCCCTTCTTCAGTGCGTGCATTGGGATCGTTATTTTGTACATTCGTCTTCATGAAAAACATTTTCTTTTTGTTTTAATCACTTAAAAATATTTTTGGGAAATTATTGAAAAAACAGTTTCCGTTTTTCCACTAATGATCTTCACGACACATTTTGTTTTGTTTTATCTAGTTTTTATTGCAGTTTTATTTATTAACTACCTGTTTTTGAAGGGTTTATTAGATAACCCTAAAGTGTTATTTTAATGTAAACGTTATTCAGTACCAATATCTACGCTAGCATAATCAATGTTGTTGCTAGTCGGCCTTCCGGTTTAGTAATAAACGCGGGACGATAATGACAAATCCGAGCGGTTAAAACGCTTCTCGGAAAATCGCCTAACTTAATAGTTTTTCTACTAAAATAAATGACCATTACCTAAAGTGGGTGATACCTACCAAACGCTATGAAATATGTCCTGCTCCTGCTCTACGCCCTGAGAGTAACCTTAATCCCTTAGACCACCTCCTACTCGATCCTCGAATAAATTATACTTTACCCAACATTATTCAATTGAATGATAAAGAATTTTCTTACATTGCTTTTATTCCGGCCTCCAACGAAACTATATCTTCAAAACTTATGTATTAGGGTTTCTTTATAATCTGAAATGTAGTTACTATGTATAGACGGCGTGTCACGTAACGCTTTAAGAGAAACGAGTGTCAAAAATTGAAACAATCTTGTTATTAATGAACGGCCCCAACAGAGCGTAAAAGAAAATCGGAAGCGAAATTTTAATGTTACTGAACCCATTCACTTTTTCTACACACGACGATGATCTTTTTGTGTAAATACGAAGATGAGTGAAGTATGTATACCAAATAGAAGCTGAGTATGAGCTTGTTCCTACATTAATCCGAACCGGATTGTTTTTTGAAGGTCTGGTTATGTATAAATTTACTCCATTTTACGTTATCATACATTAATTATAATCATGTTGCGGGGTACTTAGAAGTAACCTAGACTAAAATAAATATATAGGTAAGAATTTTATGTAAAACGTCCCACTTTGTCGCTGTAAAGATGGAATTAGCTTGTCTTGATCTTTGTTTGAATTATAGGTATGTCTAATTGTTCTTATGGTAAGACAGTGACAAGAAAGTGGGACGATTCACTGAAAAAGCTATTCTAATTTCTCAAAAAGTCATGTGGCTAGTCTAGAAGTTTAACGCGCTTTGTCTTTGACATTCATTGAGAATATAAAATGATACACGTAAATGTGTTTCCAACATTTTGATGGAATTCATTCGTCAATCTTATTGACAGATAAATTCAATAATATAGTTTTAAATCTCGGGCATAATATATATACCCGTCAAAAATTTAACTGGTTCATCTTTCAGATTACATACCTTAAATAGTTACTGTAGGTGCTTCCTGTAAAAGCTTTTGCCTCAGTTCTGTGCTTGGATATAGTATGCACACGCACAGTGTTCTCCGGCAAAACTTCCCAATAATGATGATCTATTCGGCGAACTTCAGAAATTACATTCTTTCATTTTTATGAATAGTCTCGTGTTGGTAGATTTTTATATATTTTATTTGTTAGTAGATTTAAGTATTTGTTTAGGTACACCCATCCTGGCTCTCACGTTATTTGCCTAAGGATCCCTCAGCCCGATCCCCATACCTACCTTATCTGGATCGCGCTAACTAAAAGCATTGCATATGCTCAAAGCTTTTTCCAGAAAGAAAAAGGCAATCTATTTTAATACAAGTGGCTTGCTCACATCCTTTTTCCGGGTAGGTACCTGCTATAAGAAAAATAGGTATAGGTACTTATACTACTTATGCACATATGTGTGTTCTTAGAAAAAAGTATTTTATTTATAGTGTATGTTTCGAAAGTTCCACGATTTTGTTAGGAATTTTAAGATGGAAATATAATATAATCATGACCACATCAAAATTCTGAAAGATCGTAGGTATAGTTCGAGATATGAATTGAGATATAAATTGAATGTTTATTTTTACTATAATGTAGGTAGAAAGTTACCAATTTATATTTCACGAACTATACTTTTATTGCATATAATATTTATATGCAATTATGCGTTCATTTGGCGTTATGTCCGTGATAAAATAAATGAAAATGATTCACGAAACCCACAATATTCAAATACCCAAAGGGTTATTATAAAAACTTTGCTGACCGGTAAGTTACTGAATGTGTACAAGTACTTATTACAAACTTTTTTGACTGGAAACCCATTATTTTCTAAAGCCTTGTATTACACCACTTATTTGTTATCCATTATATTATGTGTTCAACCCTTTTTTAGCCTAACAGTGTTTTCAATTAAAATGAGTATTAGGTATAGGGGTTATTATTTATTTCCAAAAACAAGAATAAAGTATGAACACAGTAAAAATAAATTAATTATAAATAAAAAAAATTGCCCCAGGTCCTGCTGGGGAGGTAGAGTGCCCAGAAGGCTGGCCGCATTGCCGCACTGGACTGCTATGCTGAGTCTTTGCGCGAAATACTGGCCAGCCCTCACCCGACGTCACCCGACGCCTCTATAAGGTATACTTAGGTATAATTCCATCAGTAAACGTTCAAATCCTTTCTAGTATATCGAATACTGATATAAAAAGCGCAATGATTAGTGTCAATAGACAAAAAAATAAGGATTTCCTTCGTCTCTACAGAAATCACTATACTTATGAGACACTTTTTCACTCAGTATGCTATGTTTTGTGATTCTAGTAACAGTACTACGTAAGTACCTACTACTACTATCTGAGTATTATACAGGGTGTAAGTCTAATACGGGCGAAGCTCTTAACGGGTATTAGTTTACGACATAATAAGTACATTCAAATAACTTTTACTTAAAATTAGAGCAACAAAATTTTCCATACAAAATAATTCGGCGCGCAATGTAGATCAACATACGCGAGTTAAGCAGTCGTTGACAGCTAATTTCAAAAGCAGATGACATAACTGCCATATCAACAATAACAAATGTTTGTACCTACATTGCTGCTCCGATAATCTTCAAAAAATTCTGTTGGGTCATAATTAAGAGTTACTTTAAAAAAACCTTGTAATCCATGATTACACTAATGAATCCCATGCCTGGTTTAATTGATCGCCCGTATTAGATTTACACACTGTATCTGTATATCTATTATTATTAACTTGTTTTAGTTAAACAAATGTAAGTAGGTAGGTACTCAGATTAAATATTTTCATTGTTTATGAGTGTATTGTACTTTGAAGCCATGTAACTGAAAAATAAATGCGGTAATAACACATACATTGTTCAAGTTCGGAAAAAACAGTCATCAACTCATCCAACAAAGTATCAATTGTGGTATTAAGATTATAAAAAAAAATACTTGAATTCAAATGTGGTGAATCTTTTCTCTTCGTGTTTTCACTGAAACGACCGAATTTGTTTTTCTGTTACAATTAGCTTCAATGCAATTCATACTGAAGTTCATTGTGTCAGCAATTTCACGGACGTTTCCGTGAGAAGGTGAGTGTCACTTTTTACTTACGATTTATATGTAGTATAGAACATTGAATATAATACAGGTAAATATCGTGAATTTAACTCTCACATTAATTAATTATTTTCTCACCTAAGTACGAACCTACATTTTCTGGGTTCATAAACAATTATGAAATCGTTGTACCGACACCAGCATTATATTTTCACGCTAATTATTACGTTATAAACCTTGTTCGGTACCGACCCATTTCCTGATTAAATACTTTTATAAAATTCAAAGCGTGATAAGGGGCCGCCGGACAATTTAGGGTTAACCCAGAGGTTATAAATATGGAAATGTGTTGTTTCTCATTACTTTTTATTGTAATTTGTAAACGATGGACGCAAAGAAGCGGGCTCTTGCTGAGATTTACAAGACGTTGGAGTTGTGCAACTATTGTACGAGGATGATGGGGTTTTCGTTTACGGACGAGTTGCCGTCGAGCGTGTGGGTGCGTGGGGGGCAGGGCGCACTGTTCGGGTTGTCAGCGATGGCTGCCGTGCTTCTGGTGGTGGGCGAGGTGGCCTACGTCGCCGGCCTCGTCATTAACACCACGTCGGTCGCGATGTTTGTCAGCAGCTTGCATATTGTGGGATATGGTTTGATGAGTACGTCGCTGTTGAACATTGTTGACATGGTTTCATAGACGATAGATTTCTATCTTTATTTGATTGAAAATATTTGCACTTATTGAGAAAAAGGTTACCTATCACAATCATATTAGGCATACACCTCATATCATATATGTATAGGTACTAATTTAAGCTTTCTGAGTTTTTCACGAGTGCAAGCCGTACATACTCGAATCACGAACGTTTCGAACCGTTGGAGTAAATTTTGTAAGAATTCCTATATGCGATATAAGTCCGGTTTCTTTTATAATCACAATCACGATTTCGCATTAGGACATCATTATAGCCTTAGAGTCTATGGCAGACGATTTATGGTGTAATATTCGAGAAGCACTTTTTCTGATGGCTCAGTAGACCGATGCGAGACCGACATAGGAAGCCTTGAATTATATCGTCTACTAGGTCATTCAGCATTCTTTAATATTTCAAACTCATTTCAAATATAATTTGATAAATTTGAAAACTCCTCAACAATTAAATAAGTTTGTATCGCTTTAAGATCACATGAATAACCTGTGAGAAACTTTAATTGGTTTCATAACATGTGTCTTGTAGTTGGTTTCCCAATAAATAAATGAACAATAATTCATAATAATAATTTACCTACACTCGACCAGACATTTCTGTCGGGTACCTATATTTTCGAGTCGTATGTCATCATACGTTAAGTGTTGAGTTGAATGAAAGGTTGAAATAAATTGTTCCTTTTATACTTTTCTCTCATCCCTTTTCGAATGACACTCTTGATCATTTATAAGTGTAGCGAAGAAACATAAAAGGATTGTGAACATAAAAATCTATTATTATGACAAAGCATATTTTTAAGAAATTCAGAGCCCAGACTATAACTTGTTAGGTTCACAGGGCGGCAGAGTGGCCCTGGAGGTGTTATAAAGACATTAATAAAATAAGTCACGCTGATGAGACTCTATTACTCTCCTTTTAGGTTGCGGTTATACTGGGAAACCCCATTTGTCATAACTTGCTTTTAAAGAGTTAGCACTCTTTAGAACAAATACAGAATTTTACGAGTGTAATTAGTTGTAAATATGTTGCGTTTCACCATGTTTCACACACACTCCAAGAACGATATGTCTTTTCAAAATATTAATTTGAAAATACAAGACATATTATTGTTTATATGTTGACTGAACTAAAATTCATCTAACTATTTATCGATCATCGATAAGTAATCATTTCGTTCAGTTTAGCATTATTCATAAAGAGTCTGCCAAGCAAATATTTACGCAAAACAAATATTATAATATAATAACTATTCAAATTGTATATTTTAGTATTTCTTCTGTTATAATAGGATTATTTTCAAAATTATTTAAACAGTTTTTTCTTGTTTTTAACGTGCGCACCGTACGGCGCGGTTCAGCCCACGCGAAGACGAAAACTCCTGGGCTAACAAAAAAATACAATGTTGCCATATTAAAATATGAATTAATTACAATAGTGAGAATAAACTGGCTGGCTAAGAGACTGTGCGGAAAGTGAAGGTGTCTGGCAGCGAGACACACCCATGTATCTCATGTGTCTTTATTTTCGGATCACACTCTAACATCTGTTACAGGTACTAGCAAACTTCTCACTCTATGGTTGAAACGACACACGTTTAGGAAATTGTTGATTGACTTGGCCGACATATGGCCGGGGACCGGCGAAAATGAGGCGGAAGACAACATTAAGCTGGAAAGCCTAAGAGCACTCCGGTTGAGCCAATCTTGTAAGAGCTTTAACTTTCATTTATTTTCATTTAAGGGCCATTCTTGTCACACTTCTGATTTGCGAATCAGTTGAAAGCAGAGTTGAGCAAAAATTAATCTGATTATTGTTCGAAATTACATTTGTGTGTGTACTTTGTAATCTAGATTACAAAAGTAATCAGAAGGAGTAATCGGATTACTTTTTGCCTAACTTTGGTTGAAAACGAAGCGAGAGCGTAGTGATTTCGCTGCAAGTGAGTAACAAATTGCGCCGCGTGTGCGCAACACACTGAAAATGAATTTTTCACCACACTGCTCGTAAACACGCTGTTTTTCGTTCAATTTCAGAGCGCAAAACTGTGTTTTAATCTCTAGAGGTTAAAGTAATTTTTTTTTAATTTTCTGGATAGCTGATTTGTGTATTTTTTGGAAGTTGAGGACTTGCAAATAAATATAATACCAATACCTTCTAATTGTTATGTTTAAGTTTTATTTCGCATGTTTCCTTGCTTTAGTGTGGTGAAAAATTTTGTGTTTCATTCGGCAGCAAAGCTTGTTCAACTCTCGTGCCTTAAAGCCCTCGCATCGCTCAAGATTCCATTTTGGAATGCGTTTGTAGATAAATTCTGGAATCTTTCGCTTGCTCGTGTTACAATATTTGCACGAGAGTTAAACAATCACTTTGCTCGCTAGTAAAACAAATAACTATTGATGACGAATAAAGACGCGAAAAAAGCGAACTCGCTGCTCGCTCTCGTATACAGGGTGTTCGTTTCGATTTGCAATAAATTAGACAGGTTACTTGGGCCATTAATAGAAATTGTCTGGTATATCGGCTTTTGGAAAACTGGATAAAAAATATTTTTTTTTGTTTTCGTACATAATAAATGAAATGGTAAGTGTGAGAGAACCTTAACAATAAAATAAAAGTTAATCTCGGGTGACTGACGGCACATGTCAAATTAAGTAACATTAGAATGTAATAAAGGTTGCAATACACATGTTCAGTGATTAAACTTATTTTTTAAAAAACTCAATAACGGTAAGAGTTAAAACACTAGTTTCTTAGAGAAATTAATTAAATTTGACCTAAATAAGCTTCCCTTAAAGTTATAGCATATGAAGAAAAACACGCTGTATAACTCACTGCGCAATACGGCTAATAAGGCTCTACATTACCTGCACAAATGCTATTAAGCCGAGGAACCGAATATTACAAAATATTATGCCCTTGTTTCAAAACTTGACTTATTAAAATGTATGCCACGAAAGCTCATTTCACTACCAACTGTTACGAAAAGGTACTTTAAATTAGAATTTAATATGTTCCACAAGTAGCATAAAATTTGCTTATTTTTCATTAAGTAAATATTACATGTACAGTCGACCGGTGCCAAAAATATATTTACTCGACTTTATTGCCTTGACATTAAGGTCGTGTAAATATACTTTTGGCACGTCAACCGTAATGACATCTTTGACGTCGACTGACCTAACTAGACTAGGTACACTATCTTTAGGTGATTTAGTACTGATTTTTCAATCCCCAGTTAACAGTATCTGTCAAATAAATGTTAGCTCTTCCTTCCATCATCCTTTTTTGACTGATCACCTGAGATAAGTATGGTAATAATTTTAACTGACGGATAATTTAAGCTGAGGATTAAAAAATAATGTATCAATGAAGGTATGAACGTGGATAGTCAAAAACGTAAGTTGTAATAAAATTTATAATACTTATAATTAGACTCCGTGTAAAATTAAAAATGTCTTTAGTGTTTTTTGCGTTTGTATGGTTTAACCTTTTATATTAACTGATTGTTTCGTTTACCAGGGTATACCTTCTTCAATGTGGTTGGTATGGCTATGTACGCCGTAACCCCTATAGGTATTCATCTTTACCATAAGAGTCGAAGTCAACCATCGGATATTGGATACGTTTGGCATGCAGTCTATCCCTTTGACAAAACCAAGAACATTTATCATGAACTTGTCTACGTGTTTGAAGTATATGCTGGTAAGATAGTTATTAAAAAATAATGTATGTTGAGGCTCTTAAGCAAAGCGTCTCTTTTTGTTCTAAACTACCTCTGTCTGGGCCTCCTTAAATATGGTAAACGACAAAGTGGGACGGTTTCCTAAAAAAGCTCAGCAGGCCTAGAAAAGATGTAAGTCTGCAATCGTATACGTTAACAATAAGTCACGTGACCATAATAATCTTATAATAATATATGGAAATGGTCATGTGACTTTTCTTACGAATCTGTCATTCTCATACTTATGACATGACTGATCGCTTATCGTATACGGTTGCAAAATGGCATCTTGGCTAGACATGCGTTGTAGTTATTAGTTTAATAATTAATATATAGGAAAACTACGTGTTTCAAAAACTATTTTAGTTTATTAAAAGTTTGTAAGTACCTACGGAGAGCATAAAGTTGTTATAAAATTGATGCGCAAACTCAGAAGTCAGAAGTTGTAACTGCTAGACTGCTACTCACTTGCGTTTGTAGATAATTAAGTTGTTTAAGTTTCTTAATAAGACTGGAAGTTAAGGATTCAGGAAAAGTATTAATAACTTAACAGGAAATTACTAAAACATACAATGTGCTACCATGATACAGGCTTTATTGAAACCGACGAATGCAATGCTGATTTTTAACCAAACCGTGAGGATTATTCGATTCAAACGCAAATTTAAAAAAATTATTAACTTTCTGAGAAAAGATAATTGAGAAGCAATGTATTTCAAAGTGAATCGTTAATTTGCACTTAACAATGACAGATTGCATCCACTCGCAACGTTTGAAAACTAAGCTGTAGCTACAGCCTGGCAAAAAAGAGTAGAAATTAAAAAGTAGCAACATCGTAGTGTCGTCCCTTTCAAATCAACACGCGTGAGAAAACGGGACGACACTACAATGTTGCCACTTTTTAATTTCTACTCTTTTTTGCCAAGCTGTACAAGCTGTATCTACCCGCTACATTCATCGTTCGGAGGAAATATACCTATTTAATTTACTTTCGGTAAATTTAAATACTTGTCAAATAAGAATACTTGAAAACGATTGTTAGTAATGCGTTTTATTACCCATTTCCGTAAAAGGTCCGGTCATGGTAACACACTGTATCAATACTTGCCAGAAGTAAATAAATTTTCACCATTGTCTGAAAACAATAATATGGTATAACATAACATACATACATAATGTATTCTTGAAAAACCTACTCAGGCTGTAACGCTTCGAATACAATAATTTTCATTATTATTATTTATTTATGCAGTGTGAGTTGTCATTGTCCTCGTAATACTGAAACTTACTATGACTGTATTTTCATAAACATTGGTCTGTTTCAACAATTGTAATGAAAAATGGCTGAACAACACTAAACCTGGTTTATAGCTTTTTATTCAAATGAGGA
>JALPQI010010964.1:0-30127 GCA_025490895.1 Thaumatotibia leucotreta
CCTTTCAGTGGTAAGACTACAGAGTGGCTAATGTTTAAGCGCGTTTACCGAGATACTCAACATTTGTTTACGCCTACAGAGAATCTTGTGCGACTGAGCGGCGCGCTGCGCGGCCAAGCCCTGGAAAGTGTTTCGTCATTGCTGTACACGGCGGAGCGGCCCGAGCAAGTGCTCGACGTGCTGGAGCAGACGTTCGCGCTCCCCGAAATGATCGTGCTACACGAGATCGCGCTCGTGCGGAATCTGCCTAAGATAAGCTTTGATCAAAAGGATCTTACCAACTTTGCTTGTAGACTACGCAATTGCATAGCAGTAATTAGAAATTTAGAGCAGATAGAACATATTTATTCTGTAGAATTATTTCATTCTGTGTTGAGTAAACTGACACCGATATTGTACAGTCAGTGGAAAGATTTTGCGTACAAAAGTGACAGATCTATACCTAAGATACAGTTATTATCGGAGTTTCTTGATATCGAAGCTGTCAAACACAATCGTTTTGGTTTAGTGCCAGATAACGCTAAACGTTCTGGAGCAGTTTTGCCAGAGTTAGGTAGGCGTTCTGGCGCAATAATGCCTGATTTAGGTAGGCATAACAGTGCTTTTAATTCTAGTTCAGGTAGGCGGTCCGGTACAACCGGAAATAATTTTACACACAAATTTACACGAAGTGAACACATACATGTGACATCCGCACGTAACACAAATACTGATTTATGTCGTTATTGTGACAAGAAGCATAAACTAACGGACTGTGATGATTTTAAATCACTAACACTAGATGATAAGTGGCTTTGGTTACGTGAGGCTAAAATATGTTACAAATGTTTAAAATCTAAAACACATCGTTGGAAGTCATGTAAAATCGGTCGATGCGGTATTGACGGGTGCGAGCGTTTCCATCACCCGCTCCTACATTCAGCGGCTGCGCCCCAAGTATTTAATATTGCCGAGTCTCCTTCTTCCTCTTGCAATAATATTGAACAAAAAAATCTTGATAAAACTGTTACAATTTCAAACGTCATGGAGCCTAACCTAAACAATGAAATGATAGATTTACAATCTCAGGTATTTTTAAGAGTTATTCCAGTTGAGGTAAGCGGACCTCAAGGAAAATACGATACATACGCCTTGCTTGACGAGGGATCCATGACAACTATGATTGACTGGGAAGTGGCACGCCACATTGGGGCGACGGGCCCCATGCGTTCTGTAAAAATTGACGGAGTCTGTGGAATGTCAGCAGAGAAACCTTATCAATATGTGAGCTTTTCAATTAAGGGTAAGCAATGTTCTGAAACATACACCGCACACAACGCCAAAGCTATGCAATCGCTGTCACTGTTTACACAAACTGTCAACCAAAGTGAGATCACGAAATATTCACACTTGAGTGATCTAGTAGATGTTCTCACAATAACAGATGCTACACCTAAAGTTTTGCTCGGTGGTGAGCATTGGTATCTAACTATATGCCGTGAAATTAGGGAAGGTACCCCAACCGAACCAATCGCAACACGTACGGCGCTAGGTTGGGTATTTCATGGAAAATCGAGTAGCTTAACTAAGCCGGTGCATTTCATAAATCACATCTCCACCAAAGATAATAGTGATTCTAACATGGACGAACTCGTTAAAGATTATTTTCATCTTGATGCCATAGGCATATCTAAATCAGAAAATTTGTGCTCTAAAGAGGATAAACATGCTTTAGAGGTCTTAGAAAATACGGCCAAACGTTTGCCGTCAGGTAGGTTCGAAGTTGGCCTGTTGTGGCGTAAAGACGTCCCTCACATTCCTGATAGTTACCCTCAGGCACTTTCAAGGTTCCAAGGTTTGGAAAGGCGAATGGCTCGCGATGCCCAGTTTAAAAAAGACTATTGTGCATTTATCAATAATATGATTTCAAAAGGTTACACAGAAGAGTGTCCAAGGGAAACATACCACGATACTATGAACACATTTAAAACAAACAAATCTTTGCGTTGGTATTTACCTCACTTTCCTGTTATACATCCTCAAAAACGAAAGCTACGCGTAGTCCATGACGCTGCCGCGAAGACTTTAGGAGTGAGCTTAAACTCACTTTTACTCGCAGGGCCTGATCTTTTGCAGTCCCTATTACACATACTCTTCCGTTTTCGTGAAGGCTTAGTAGCGATGACAGCTGACGTGAAAGAAATGTTCCCACAAATAAAAATTAGGCAGGAAGACCGCGATGCGTTACGCTATATATGGAGGGATGACCCTCGCTCAGAGTTGAAAGAATATAGGATGACCTCCGTAATATTTGGTGCTGCATGCAGCCCGTGCACAGCCTTATACATAAAAAACCTTAACGCGAAAGAGTTTGAGGAATCTTTTCCCACGGCCTCAAAAGCAATCATCCATGATCATTACATGGACGATTTTTTAGGTAGCCTTGATAATGTACCTGAAGCTGCACAACTCGCAGCAGACATCGTGACCGTACACAAAGCCGCAGGCATGGAGATGCGTGGTTGGGTTTCTAACGTACCCGCCGCACTCGCAGCCGTACCCGAGGACTTACGAACTCCTCTGCCTGAAAACGTACATTTAGGACCTGAAGCCTTCGTCAGGACTTTGGGCCTTATCTGGCATCCCAACAGCGACACCTTCAGCTTTCGCAATGGGTCCCAAATCCCTGAAAAGGACAATTTAACAAAACGTAAAGTGCTGTCCTATCTAATGTCGTTATACGATCCTCTCGGTCTCTTGACTCCTTTGGTTATTCAAGGTCGTATTTTATTTCAGCAAACCTGGAGAACTGGTATCGATTGGGACACTGAGCTGCAATCAGACATTATTAAAAAATGGCAAGCTTGGTCTCATCAACTGGCAAAGATTACAAATGTCAAAATTCCCCGTTGGTACAGATGCGGATTTCAAGATGAGACCATCAAGGACAGACAACTTCACACTTTCGCTGATGCAAGCGAAGATGCGTACGCTTGTGTCGCATATTGGCGCTTTACGTTTTCAAATGGTTCGGTGAAGCTGTCTCTCATTGGTGGAAAGGCGCGTCTTAGCCCGCTGAAACCCACTTCTATACCACGTCTGGAGCTCCAAGCTGGCCTGATTGCGGCCCGTTTTGCGAACACTGTGTGTTCCGGTCACGACATTGTCCCAGATTCGATTTATTTTTGGTCTGATTCAACTACAGTTTTAAGTTGGATTCGCAGTGACGCGCGTACATTCAAGCCATTTGTTGCAAATCGCGTGGGTGAAATTACAGATATTACCAACGTCAACAATTGGAAATTTGTGCCTGGTGGTTTGAATGTGGCGGACGATGCAACAAGACTAAAAGACCGTGATATCGACTTATCGCGGTGGTTCTCTGGACCCGATTTTCTATTGTTGCCATCCAGTGAATGGCCCAAAGAACCATCGCCGCCTGAAACTACGTCCATCTTGGAAGAGTTAAAGCCCTCTAAGATGCATGTAGGACTTACCAATCTGGATAAACCTTCATCGGTGTTGCCAGATCCCTCACGTTTCAGTGAATGGATACGCCTGGTTCGCGCAGTTGCACGTATATTTCAGTGCACAAATAAATTTCGATCTCTTTTGGTAAGTCGCAACCCAAATTCCAAAAGCGATACTAACCCTTCTTTACCCAAGCTTCTACCGCTGTCCGCCGCCGAGATGCAGAAGGCTGAAATCGCCATTCTTCGACAAGCACAGACTGAATCCTTCAGAGAAGAGCTCGCCTTAATCAGAGATGCCAAGCCCTTGCCCAAGTCTAACAAACTGAATCCTCTCTGCCCAATGATCGACGAAGATGGCCTCCTCAGGCTGGGCAGCCGCATCAAGCACATGAAAAACGTTGATTACACCACCACGTCACCCATTATTCTTGATGGACGTCACCCTGCTGTTCGTCTTCTTATCCGACACTACCACGTCCAAGCCGCACATGCATTTAACGAATTGGTGATCAATGAACTTAAACAGAAGTTTTGGATATTTCGGTGTCGCAGCGAAGTACGCATGGTTGCAAGAAGATGCGCCTTTTGCATCAAACGCAAAGCAATGCCTCAGATCCCACCATCTGGTGACTTACCAGATGTACGACTAGAGCACCACAAACGCCCATTCACGAACACCGGCCTGGACTATTTCGGCCCAGTCGAGGTATCAATCGGCCGTCGACGAGAAAAACGATGGATAGCTCTCTTCACTTGCATGACGACACGAGCAGTTCACTTAGAGATTGTGACAAGCCTATCAGCAGACTCTGCCATCATGAGCATCCGTCGCTTTGCCGCACGTCGTGGACTACCTAGTAAACTCTTATCGGACAACGGCACATCCTTCGTCGGCGCCAATAGATTACTTCGCGAATTCTACAGCGATGCCGTGCAAGACTTTGCTGCCACCAAATGCATAAAATGGTGCTACATTCCTCCAGCTTCGCCATTCATGGGTGGATGCTGGGAGAGACTTGTTAAGACCGTGAAGACAGCTCTTCTAGTAACATTGAGAGAAAGATCCCCAAGAGAAGAGCTGCTGAATACTCTCCTTCTAGAAGCAGAAGCGCTGGTCAACTCTAGACCTTTGACTTATGTCACGGAAAATGGGGAACTTGAGAGCCTTACACCATCCCATTTCCTGATAGGCACCTCCTCGCCTCAGCAGTTGCCAGCATGTTTAGACGACGGAGTATTCTTAAGACGACAAGAATGGCAAAAAGTTCTTCGTTTGTCCGAACACTTCTGGACTAGGTGGCTTAAGGAATATTTGCCCACTCTCAAGCCGAAGAGAAACATCGGAAAGCCATTTTCGAATTTGAAGATAGACGATGTGGTGGTAGTGGTCGACCCAGACATGCCCAGAGGTGCATGGCCTATAGGTCGCATAACAGAAGTATACCCGGGCAGAGATGGAGTGGTCAGAGTAGCTGACGTAGCTACCAAAGGGGGCGTACTAAAGAGGCCCGTCAGGAAGCTGGCTCGACTTCAAGACGAACTTGTGTAGCTTCGCTACACGAGGGGGATGATGTTGAGGATTTAATATCCAATCTAGTTCTCGTAGCATGTAGGTTTTATATAATGTTTATTTACTTCTTCTATTCCTTTTTTGTCTATTGCCTTTTTTTGGATTGTTCTGTCAGTTGTCTAAAAGTTGTAAAATAAAATCTGGTACAAAAGGTCAACTGTTTCTTTTTGCTCTTCCTAAGCTATCGAATCCCTTACAATGCTAATAATAATGTGATGAATGGATTAAAGCGACGATTTTTCAGAGTCGACGTGTAATAACCAGTACTATTTGCAATATATACTTTTACTGACTGGGAAAAACGAAGAATCTGTAAATTACATTACATTATACATATTCACACAAGAAAAAAAAAACGATATTGACTACACATTGAGTTTTCCACAGTAATTCAACAATAGATTTAAAGATGTGAACGGAATTAACGGGTTTTAATAGCCAAACAAGAATATATTTGTGGTTAAATACTTAAAAAGCTTATGCTAGAAAGTACTACGTCGTGCACAAGCAGAATTAGCAGTAATCTCGCACCTAGCTTTAGTGATGATGTGAAGCTTCCGAAGATAGACATAGCAAAGTTTACCGGAAACTATCAAGAATGGACGTCCTTCTACAATGTGTTTTCTTCATTCATCTACGAATAAGCAAAACTTAAGAAGAGTTCAAAAGAGCAACATTCATAATAGCAAGGCCAAAGCAATTCGAGAGATATTAGGTATGGACACCTATGGAGTGCCTAACAAAGATGAAAATACAAGATATTATTAACCCAGTTCCTTGGATACGCTAATTATAATACGATGAAATATATATCTAACGAATTAGACGAAATATGTAACCAATTCTTCAAAACATATGACTATCTTTCTTGGTTTCATTTTATGCGCAAAGACCGATTATGCATATCCGTGCAAATATTTATGACGAGCTCCGTCCGAACCTACAATTTTGTGCACTTATTATTTACGGGCATATTGTTTACACAAAATCACTTAATTTTATTCTAATTTGTGCTAAATAAAAACATTTAACTCTTTAAGAGTAAGTATCACTCAATAAATAGAATGTTTGTTACCGCAAATATACGAAATTACGAACTTACATGTGCACCTACTCCCACCAAAATACATCGCCATCTTCAACGCTGTCTTGCGACTGACTGATGCGGCCGCCCTAAGGTATTTGCTAATTTTATGTGTCGGCTAGTGTCTGCAGATTCGATCGGTATAGGTTTGAGCTCGAAAATACAATTTACTTGGTGACAGGATTTTTGCAAAGTAATTTGCAGGATTATATCAAACCGGTCGGAAAGGGATAATAAAACAATGTTAAAATGTTTCTAAAAAAATACACAATTTCAGTATAAATAGTAGGATGAATGATATTTTCAATAAAATAAAAGCGTGAAATTCTCCAATCGGCCATGTTGACTGAAACGCCAATGAGAGCGACACAAGGAGTGACGTCATCACTTCTTCAAAAAACATGCCCTGTTCATAAAAAAATCTGTGGTTCTGTGATTTTTTTACATGACAATTTACAGATTCTACGTACATTTTGCTAGCATATACATAGGATATTTTATAACTATGATGTGGCAACACTGGGCACGGCGGCGCGGCGTTGTCAATAGTAGTTTGAAGTTTTGAAGTAATTGAAGTTTACAGATTGTACTTACGCATTTCGACTTTCGACAGATTTTTCCTTATATAATTTATTTTCAATCAAACAAGTAAAGGATCAACAATGGAACCAGGGTTCATTAGAGCTGATAGCGCTAACTTACCCTGAGTTGATGTTATGATGTTGGGAGCTTTTCTAGGGTCAAATAAAGACTTCTGTTCAGCCGAATATCGGAATGTTAAAACTTCCATGTAAGTATTTTAAAATGTTATCCATAAAATATGTTAAAGTTTTCTCATTAAATAATTTTATCTCATTCAAAAATGCCCTGTATATGTATGTATACTTATTATTATCTTTCTTTTAGATCCTCCAGGCCGTCTTATGGCGACGATGCAGTTAGCTATGTGCAGCTTAAGCGTGATGGCAACCTGTGCATAGTTAAATCTAAAATCTGCCCCGAACACAAGGTCCATGCGAAACTCTACGAGGTCATATTAATAGTGGATGAAGTGGATGAAGAAATAAAATCAGTGCAATGCTGCTGCGTTGGTTCCAAAGGTGGTTGCAAACATACTATTGCCTTTCTCATGTGGGTCCATCGTAGGAGTGAGGAGCCTTCTTGTACGGAAGTGGAATCATACTGGAAGAAGTCAAAATTATCCAGAGTTGGAACCACATTGAAATATATTACAGCTAAAGAGCTCTCTGGGGGTAAGCCTAGTTTGCCATCTAATAACAGTGTACTTGAAAAGTTTCTTATAGAAGGAAAAAGAAGAAAACTAAATAACTGTGAAATCTTAAAGTATCAAAAAGACTACATTGTGGACAATGACAGCATAGATAGATTGTCCATGCACAAATTGGTGCATAAATATAAAGAAAAGTCATCTGATACTTTTTTGCTAAAAGTAATATTAACCGATGAGGATGTGTCAAGAGTTGAGAAAGAAACAAGGGCCCAATATCAGAATAAAATTTGGCATGAATTAAGATATGGTAGAGTGACAGCTTCTAGAGCTTATGAATTTAGTAGGTGTCAAACTAGTGATGGATCACTAATAGCATTGATCATGGGAGGAAAACTTCCAGACACTCCAGCTATGCAACGTGGAAGAATACTAGAAGAAAAGGTTAGAGATACCGTTAGCAAAGTCCTTGGCAAAAAAATTAAAATATGTGGATTGATGCTAAGCAAAGAGTATCCTATGATTGCTGGTTCTCCTGATGGGATATGTCAGGGAGGGATAATAGAAATTAAGTGCCCTGCAAGTCCCAAAAATTACAAAAAATATATACAAAACGAAAAACCAACTGCTAAGTTTTATGCACAAATGCAGCTACAGATGCATCTAACAGGGCTTCAAACAGGTTACTTTTGTGTAGCTGATAGTAACTTCAGTGTAAATAAAAAAGTGAAAATGGTAACTGTTACATATGATGAGAACTATGTTTTAGGTTTAATTAGAGTAATAGTTCCCTTATGGCAACAGAATATCTACCCATTATTATGTAAAGGTGCTTTCTAATTTATTAAAAAGATTTTTTAAACTATTGAAATTAAAAGGCTAAGAAATGATTTACTTGTTTCTCTGGTCCCGCAACTACACCTAATAGACCTGTGTTTATTTAATCAATTATTGACCTGTGTTTATTTGGTTATTTATAGTTTGACTTAAGTTTATCCAGCTTCCTGTGTACATGGGGTAAGCATATATGAACAGTGCTTGATTTTATCATGAAGGTCACAAATTTAAAAATATATGTTAAGTAATAAATAAAAGGCATTAAATGTACATAAAAGATCAATTTATTAAAAAATAATACAATATTTACACAGAAACCATTTATTGAGGTTATCTTTTTACCTGAGTTATAATTTCAATGTATCAGGAAAATTACATTCAGTATCATTTATACCCACGAAATTTTAATGTCAACGAGGCACATAGCCACAAAAATATGATACTATTGTACAAGATAAGCCGCTCAATGTATGTGAATCATCTTTGCAACATGGGGACTTGGGAACTATAGAAGAGAGTAGCATGCTTGAAGAAAGTCCACAAAGTTATTAGGTAAAAGTCAGAACAGAAACTAAGATAGCCAACTTCAAACAATATGAATTGTAATTTTTTCACACTTCTATTTAATAAGAGAGTCTTGCAAAGGAGAATGGGCATTTTGTCCCATCGATGTATACGATTGAGACGTACCTTGTTTGAAAGGGCTTGACCATAGGATTATTTGTTTGTATGACACCAACATTGGGTTGCGTGCAGGGACCGAGATATTTAAAAAAAAAAAGCTGTATAAATAATAAGGTTTTTCTCAAATTATTCACTGTATAATTAGTTGAATCGTGCTTTACATGAAAGAATGCGAAAAATGCTACCGGTATATATATTTAATCGTATCGTAGAGTCTATGAAAGGGTTGAAATTAGCTCATGTAACATATGCCTGTAACGAGAAACACTTTTTTTTCAATAAAGCACAAGTGTATACACATGTAGTGCACATCATTGTAAAGGTACCGATGCAAGCTATTTTTCGTAATATAAGCTTGCACTCCAACGAATGCAGGAACCGAAATATTATTATTTTATTAGTTAATTAGCGGTAATTAACGACGCCATACTTTTTCCACTCGACACTAGATGTCGCATGGGTACCAGAATGGACGATTTTTATTTTTGATCTAGTCGATTGAGTTATATGACATTTGAAAGAGTTTTCCTAACATTATATTTTTACGTAACACTGAATGCTGAAAGTGTCTAGATTTTTTATTTTTTCGGGTTTCAAAAAAGCGCTGTATGGTGAAAATCTGAACTAAAATAATCATATAAATAATCGAACTTTTCTAAGCAATTTTCGCAGTTATGTTGTGCTTAAATTAATTAAAATTAATATTTATTCATTTCCTGTAATTAATTTTCAATAATCATAGCAATAAATACCTTAAATATTTATTTTTATTTTACTACAGACATCTCGTGACCAAAAGAATAATCAAATCCGCGGCCAGTAGCTGAACTAGAATCGTAACCTGCTCCCCGCCAAAACTGCTATATCCACATAGCCGCTTTAAAACGCTCATTTGAGGTCTATGGTTTTAAAACTGTATGCGGTCCTAGCACAACTGGTGATTGACAGTAGGTCGCGGCCTTCACAGGGCTACCCGTCTCTTTTTAATCAATATAATCAATGAGGGACTGGTAGCCTTCGACAAGAGCGCGAGCCTGGTGCCTATGTTACTAACAATAATGAGTTTTGGAACAAAATCTAATCAGATTCAATTACTGCCTATATTATATTTATATCCTTTATATTCTGCAGCAGCACCACAACGTGATAGAGCTTACAACGAAATGAGAGGCATTGATTTTTTAACTACTCTTACAATTTTATAAACATGCTAGAGATCCGTCCTAACAACGTCTAATCTCCATTTAATTTAAAATGTGTTGTCTCTTTTTCACCAATAACATTGTGAAATTGATAGATAAGACATTTTTAGTACAGATGGTGCCTTTTTTAGGCTCTAGTGCGAGAAGTGGGTCATTTTACGTCAGGTTTCAAGACTTCGGAGGGCCTGTACTAAAAAACAACGTACGAGACACGTGCAAAAACGAAATTCGTAACTAGTGTCGATTTAAAACACTCTCTATCGGTCGTGTTTTAAAACATCGCCACTAGTATCGACTTTCATGTTTTTCACACTTGTGTCGTAATGCACTATAACAGTGCCAGGCCGTCACGCAACTAAATCAATCCTGACAGCTGTCAGTTGAATACATTGTCAAAAATGTCACTTTTTGACAATGTATTTAAATGACAGAAGTCAGGATTGACTTCATAGCAGTCACGCACTGTGATGTCCGATGGACATCGATGAATAATGGATTTATATGATACTCGCACGGTGGGGTTTAAAATCGCATGGACATTTTATGAATTAATTCATTCATAAATTGTCCATGCAATTCTAAACGCCACTGTACATTTCGCATTAAGTGGCAATTACACTGTATATTTCGCCTAATGCGTCAAAGTATGAGGTTGCCAGGCAACCGACATTGATTGCATGCGGCGAACGACTCAGTGTAATTCCAGCATTAAAGTGGTTTGATTTCCATACAATTGTGGTTTCAGTAAGCAGTCTTTACATATTACCAGATATAAAATATGCAGTAATTTTCTCTAATATGTATGGCAATCGAACAACCTTAATATTTCATAGTAAATGAAACAATTAAGACATTTTAAACAACTTAATTTTATTGCAATAACAATAATATTTTTCATGATAATATAAGCTTTGGGGTATCTCATACAAAACATTCCAATATTCTCGTAACTCCACTTAAGGCACTGGTCTCACCGCGAGCTACTAAGCTGGGCGAGTATCGCCGTGTCTCTTTTATTTACACGGGAGTTCGTATCTTTTGTTCGTGTTTATAGCCGATAGTTCATAGCTTAGTAGCTCGTGGTGAGACCAGTGCCTTAATCAATGACGTGAATCACCGGCCTTAGCACATCTTGTGTTTAACAGCAGCCATCTCTATTCCATTCTACTGATTAAAAAGAGACATGTGGTTGCGAGTTGCTGTCAAACACAAGATATGCTAGACCCGCTTATATTTGACAGCAACGCGTGGTCCGCTCCCAGCTACGCGCCTCTTTGTAATCAACAAAATGATAGAAAGAGACGGATAGCTGCGGGAAGACTGCGACTTGCAGTCAAACATGAGATATGCTAGCCCCGCTGTCTTCGTAAGAATTTATCGTACATAGCATAGGACAGGGACATAGCAATCGAAGGTGGCGTGGTAAAATCCGCTAAGTATAGATCATTTTTAATTAAAATAACAACCTGACGTAAGTGCATGTAGTTCGTATTTTGAATACCGGTTTTGCTCGACTTATCGGGTTTCACCACGCAACCCTCGTAATGATCAAGGACCCATTTGGATCCCAATATAGTGTCTTTGACGATCACTGGTTCTGTACAATACAATTCTTTAGTCAGATCAAACGCAACTAATTGGTACACAAACCTGATACACGGGGCACACACCTGATAAATATCGATGATCTTCATCGTTTGGGCTTAGCAGATCCAGGTCCTTGAAGATGCTAGCGATCCTCATACTCGTACTATTTCCCATCCATTTTTTTGATCGGACGTATATTAATTTAATATACGAGTATGTATGTGCAGAAGTAGGTATGTGATTCTCTTGAAATTAAATTAGCTTACAACTTATTTTGGAAGCTTTTATCCTGTTATAGATTGCTACTTCCCAGATAATCAGATACCTATTGAACAGAAATACGAACAACATGCGGAAAGCTGGATACTTACAAACCTGATGCATGGGAACTTCCCGCCACTGCTTCCTTGCTATTTTGATGTGAGCAGATGTTATAGCTCCTGTTATCATTCTTGACCGGGCCATTTAACGGCTACCCAACTAGGTATGCATAGCAATATATTGTTATAATGTTATAAAACTATTTGATGTCAGGCCAAACACAAAAGGTCACCAAAGTGTCAAAACTGAATTTGAACTTTACACACGTGCGTGTAGGTCTATAATGCTCTGCGAACCCTGACTTATATATCGGTCTTTGGCGTTGAACCTGCGTTGCTGACGAATTAATCATTAGCGTCCAACAGGTTAAATCTTGTATTACTTACCCGATTAGGAAATCACATGTTTCTTCATATCAACCGAAAGACGTCCACTGCTGAACATAGGCCTCCCCCAAAGATTGCCACAATGACCGGTCCTGCGCCACACGCATCCAGCGGACTCCTGCGACCTTCACCAGGTCATCGGTCCACCTTGTGGGGGGCCTACCCACACTACGCCTTCTGGTACGTGGCCGCCATTCAAGAACCTTCCCGCCCCAACGGCCATCGGTTCTACGCGCAATGTGCCCCGCCCACTGCCACTTCAGTTTAGCAATTCGGAGAGCTATTTCGGTTACTTTAGTTCTGCTGCGGATCACATGTTTATCTCAATAGATTTGTAAGATATTTGGAGTTGACACCGAACTAGTAACCAAAATACCTACTAATCTAATTGCACGGACGACTTTGAGTTCCTTCAGTAGACTAAAACGTACCTTTAGCCAGCCTTCTGGGAAGGTTTCGCAGTAATCATTCGAGTAACTATGGAAGTGCAGACATCTGGTTCAATTAAGTTAAGTTCAGAGTTAGTAAAAATGCTAAAGCGGGCCTTACTAGCGCGGTTATACAGTTTTTGGGAAAGAACGACTTATCTAGAAATCTTCCATATTCTCTTGCTCTACTTTAATTTCTTACATATGTATTTCCTCCACCATTAGCTCTTCACGTGGCGTGTAAGAGAGTCCTAGTATTGTATTTCATATATCCTACTGAATGTTCCTATACTCGTGCATGCCATAGATATGTACATTGTTAGCGTGATTGTTTCATCAAATCCTATAGCTCTACTTACAGACATAGGTACACACACATTGCGTAACAAGGTAACGTATTTGTAAATCAGAAATATGTATTCACCTTGAAAACACTAATCCGATCGCCGATTACCCAGCGTGGCGATTTTTGGCAAGTACCGCCTACTGTGAGGAAATTCCTTTATCCAGCGGTGGACTGATATAGTCTGATGATGATGATGATGATATTGAATACACGTATTCCTCGCCCATTGTCGCATTACTAAGTCACGGTTTATGTGGCCTTGACATGACAGACAAACAATAATACAGACAGACCGATGGAAACTTTAAGGGTCCCTTGTGGCGGATTTAATACCTAATATTTACATGGAATAAATAATAATGTAATACTTACTTGCTTACTTTGATTCTACTGGAGATAGAGCCGACTTACTGCACGATTTCATCGATAAGGTGGCCCAATTAGCACTTGACGTACGTAGTGACTTCTACTGCCCTATATAGGTGTAGTAGAAGCTAAGTGATCAATCCAAATCCAGTACGGACGTTTTGGAAACCATAACAGATAACGAAATCTTGTCTAAACCATGAGATCGATTTTAGTAAAAAGAAAAACCGCATTCATACACTTATAAAAATACGTGTACTCGATTCAAAAATCGAACCTGCACTTTTTGAAAAATACAATTTCGTTGTTTTCGTTTTGATATCGGTTGCGTAGCTCTTAAATAGTAAATGTTAGTAACAAACATGATATCTAAAACTAATGAAATGCATTGTTTTTAAACAATGAAGCTTTATTTTTTAATACTTCATTGCCGTCACCCCGCCGGCCCTTTGACTTTGTATGGAGAAGTTACAAACTATGAGAAATATCGAAATCCGTTCTTAAGAAACATGGCCACGTTTTTAGATTTAATAATAATGGCATGGTTCCTAAGAACAGAATTCGATATTATTTCGACAGATTTCGAAGGAAACATGGCTAAGTTTTTTGATTTAATAACAATGGCACAGTTCCTAAGAACAGAATTCGATATTTCTCATAGTTTGTAACTTCCCCAAACAAAGTCAAAGGGCTGGCGGTGGCACTGAAGTATTGAAGAATAAAACTTCATTGTTGAAAAACAACGTATTGTATTTGTTTTAGATAGCATGGCCCTCAGTAATATTTACTATTTTAGAGCTACGCAACCAAGATTCAAATTAAAATTCCGATTTTATTTTCCAAAAGTGCAGGTTCGACTCCTGGGTCCAGTACCTACACGTATTTTTGTAAGTATATGAATGTAGTTTTTCTTATTACTAAAATCGATCTCATAGTTCCTAAGACAAGCATTCGCTATCTGTTATTATGGTGTTCAAAACCGCCATACTGACCCATTTGGATTGATCACCCTGTATTCTAATACCTACATGTTACTGGGTGTCGTGCCTGCAACGCCAATAACACCTTTAGCTGTCATGATTTCAGTAGCTGTCAAAGCGATTTTCATACTTTTACGTAAGGTTAAGCAAATACTTTTGGCATATAGTAGGTATAAATCATTTCTCATACATATGATGTAAGGCATTCAAAAGCTTAATATGACGCCATGAAGCTGAATGCTACTCAGCTAATTCTAAGGCATAAACCAAATACGAAGCCGTAGAATCACTAAACTGTATTCGTAACTTATCAACCTCAGCATCTTCTATAATTTTCTGAAATATGAATAGTAGTACGTACGTAGTTATAATATGAATAATGTCTGTTCCAAACCACAACCATTCCGTAGGATCCTAAAAGGCTACAAGAATCTGCTGAAATGAAATAAGGTAATATAAATTAAACATACTTTGTTATTGTTCCGTTGTCTTTATCATCAGTTCCAAGTAACCTGATAGTGAACAGCTACTGCACCTTATGAACACCGGCATCTTCAGAGATGTCATACATATATGTATACGTGTTGCCGACCCTATAATGTCGAGGGCAAAAGGGACAGAGACTTCGGTGCACCCCCCATTGCATGCTCGTAGAGTTCTGGTTATGTTACACAATGACTAATACTTGAGAAACTTAACCCATTAGAAAAATCCGTTTAGAATTTAATTTCAGTCTTTGTTATTCTGCTTCATTCATCATACTGCAATGTTTACCTACCTAAAACCACCTTAAAGTATGCCTAAGATTTAAAGATTTCTCAAGGAACCCGCCTTCGTCGGGAGGGATTGTAGGGCCGTCTTATATAGACGCACCTTACTACTTAAATATCGTCAGCTCATGCACCTGCGAGCGACTTCCTATACTGTTGAATAGTCTGCTATTGACACTGGAAACTCAACTTGTACAGCCTCCGTACGTAGCCCAGCTGGCAATGACTATGCCTATGAAGCTGGAGATTCTAGGTTCGAATCCCGGCGAGGGTGAATATTTGTTCCTTGGTTGTGGTTGTTTTCTACTTACTTAAGACAAGTATCTACATGTATCTACCTATCTATCATATATATTATCATTGTCTATCCACACGCACACAATATCGTCCCGTATTCGCACAACATAAGACTTACATTGGGTTAAACCTAAGTCGATTTGTGTAAAATTGTTGTAATTATCTAATCCACTTATCTTATAGGCACAGACGAATTATGTGTGCCAAAAAGTACAGTTCTGAGAGTCATCCATGGTCATCATCATCAGTCCCACTCAACTGAGTGGTGGTTTCTGATAGAAATGTTATTTAAATAAATAAAAAGTCGCCATGGACTGGCTTAAGAAACTTCAAAAGTTGCCCAATTTTTTCAAGATGCTACTGTTTGAACGTGATTTGATTGTCATCTAACCACCTAAGATTATTTAAAATTAATAAATTATATATATTCATATCAGTTTCTTCGCCTTCAGAAAATCGGGGAACTATCCACAAGAACCGACAACTTCCCACCTTTTTTGATTCAGTAGCACACTATACAATAATGAAGGCAGTGTTTTTATTTTCATTTTATCATACTCCCATAAAAAATATACCTGTAGCTTAATTACCTTGTAGCTATAGCCACTCTTGAACATCTTCTCCCAGTCATATAAATACACCGGTATCGTAATTACTTCGTTTTAAGACTATATTTTAAGTCTAAAAATTGAATGCTTGGTTCCTCTGGCCTTAAAATGTGACCTACTTGCCAAAAGCTTGATTAATGACAATAACTAATTAATACCTAATTTGGTATCAGAAGATTCGCTTTGACATCATGCATCATGACAACATAAAACACCGACCGCGGCATAGATGGACTTCCCTGCAAGAATAATTAAAATTAATTGAAGATAAATAGGTATTTATCACAAAAATATTGGTTCTTCAGTCTTGGTTATTTTCTAGGTATTTAAGCATCTAATATGTATCTACCTAATACACGTGGTCGTGTGGTGACGGCAGTAAGAATACATATGTCACCACCCCAACAACTCCTCCTGCGGGTGTCGTAAGAGTCGACCAAGGAATTAAAGTGTCACAGACAATTATTTGATAATAACATATTGATGATGGGCAGCAGCGTCATCATAGTGGACACATTAATGCGATCGGCGATCCGCTTGCCCAGCCTGCCAATTATGGGCATTTACCTCCTAATGCGTATATACGTATAGTTAATAGGAGAGGCCTACATCCAGCAGTGGACTATCATAGGCTGATGATGTATGTATATCGTCGCTCAATACAACCTATACACAATACAACCTTAATTGAACTTATGGCGAAACTAGATGGATGGGCGTAAGAATGCCCTAAGACATTTTTAAGAAATGTATAGAAATTATTTTGTTTACATCACGTATTATTTAATAGAACCTCATGTTCAAAGCTAATCTAAGCACAGACAGCATTTACCAATTTTTTAACCAAGGATGTATACCACCTTTCCTGGAGGACCATCATGATCAAATGACTATTTTTGGCCAAGTATCCCACTGTTATTTTAATCGTTTTCCTCTTCTCTTGCGTCGAATGTAGTTCACCATTGTTGATTGATTGTAAGTATGTGCTCTTCGATCGATGTGCATGTAAAACGTAAATATCTTAGTATCTTAAGACTAGGTTGATTTATACTGTGCATACATGATATGAATTGTATAATAAAATTGTACACATAGATTGACATTTAGATATATATTGACATTTTGAATAGTAAATGCCGTTTACTATTGTTATAATTGAAACATAAATACAATTGTAGTGTGGTGACGGCAGTAAGAATACATTTGCCACCACCCCAACTCTTCCCGCGGGTGTCGAAAGAGTCGACTAAGGGATTGAGTGTCACTTATCGTTCTTTGATAGAAGATTGATTATGGGCAGCAGCATAATAACAGTGGTCACGTTACTGCGATCGCCAATCGGCTTGCCCAGCGTGGCGATTATGGGCATTTACCTCCTAATGCGTCTATACGCATAGTTAATAGGAGAGGCCTACGTCCAGCAGTGGACTAACATAGGCTGATGATGATGATGACGATGATGATAGCACCATTATAATAGCTGACAGCTGACGGTCAAATTCCATATACATAGTTATTATGGGGCATGGTACCGAGTATAAACCTATCTATCTATAGGTATAGGTATTGAAAGGTTAAGGCATTTATAAGAATGCACCTAAATATTTAGCATACCTGCATGCATGTATATATATTAACCCTCATGCCATTTAGACTCATCTTCACTTCTCCAAGTCGAACAGAACAGAACGCTGCAACCCTAGGAAACTATTGTTTTTCTCACATCCAAGCAACATAAAAAGTGATATGTAACGCAATTTTCCAGTATTGTTACTTAATTTGAAAACATGCACGTGCCTACATAATATTAGTTAGGTACCTACATATTGTAATAAGCATTTTCATGTTAAAATGCAAGTTCAAGTAAGCTCCGGCGGTTTGTTGTGACATTTGCTTCGATAATAATGATGATTCTTATGAAACCACAATGGATATTCTGTAATTTTCACACTGCACTTTAAAAAATATATCCATCATGTATTTAACTAACTTATATGTAACTAGCTTATGTGTTTCAAAAAGTAACTTATATGTAGTACATAATGTTATTTTTTTACACAACTATTTTTCACAATACATGCCAACCAACCGTCTTATGTCCTACAGCCGTCTACCGCAGAAGTCATCGGGCGGAGAGTGCAGTGCAGTAAATAGAATCGGTACGAGGATGGGCGTGTCCTTCCCGTATGTAGTACTATTAATTATTCTATGCTGATAGTGTTGTCTAGCTGGTGATTAAAGTAGTGAAACTCCATGAGGATGCACAGCGTCGACGATGAGGGACTTGCGGAATCTTCTGTCAATTTCTGGCTACAGCAGCTGCTTACGATCAGTTAGTAGGCTCGTAAACTTATTTGCCACCGTACTGTGTAAAAAAAATCATGTAGAAGACATAGGTCCCTACCAACTATAATTTAAATCTATTGAAAAAAGTGTTAAAATTGTTATGAATGTTGTTATTATTGAAAATACCCTTATAGCATCATTTTGTCATATCCGATAATATTTCTATTATTTAAACTGTTGCACAAAAGTAAGACTTAAAGTACAACAGGCGGACTTAATGCCATGAGGCATTCTCTACCAGTAAACCAGTATTACCACCAGTTATTTATCTGCTTACAGATCTTACTCACAGCCGGATAGACAAACAGACGAATCCTAAAACCCAGACTATCTATTCGCATCGTCTAAACATAGGTGGAGACGAAGAGAAAATCAATTCAAATATCTTACCTATATTCATACTCATATTCATTCATTGATAAAAATGGCAGTGAGCAATGGATAAATATGGCAATATACTTAGTGAGCCTAAATAAACCCTACTCATTTAAACAGTATTCGAATATTAATAGAATAGCCTCACAAAACAACAACATATTTTTGTTGCTCTACTAAAACCATGCCATAATTATAATATAAGTTACTTTTGACTGCCTTACATTCAAATAAGTATATTAAATAAAGCACCTACATTATACCTAATCCTTGAATACGTCAGCCAAATAGAAGTAGACTCATAGTAGTCCTGCTGATCGTTAAAGAGCTCTATGATGAGGACGCACTGCGTCGGCGATGGAGGACTTGCCGAATAAACTGTCCCTGTTCCCTGTACTTGTCGATACGCCTGTGATACTTGTGGCTGCAGCAGTTGCCGTCCGTCAGAAGCCTTCTACGCTTATTTTCCACCGTGTTATATAAGAAAGTAAAACACACATACATACACACACATGTGTAAAACGCAGAAGTCCCTACCAACTATCTACATTTTAACTCTTTTGATATTTCTAATCACCATTTAATCAAAATTCTAGATTTTGTACCTACTTACTCTAACATAAATCCTATTTCATAGCATAAATGATCGTGCAAACGATTACTTAGTTACCTAGAGTTACCCTTGTCGCAGTGGGCACGAAGTTGACTAAGGGATTGAAGTGTCACTGACCATTATTTGATAAAAGATTGATGATGGGCAGCAGCGTCATCATAGTGGACACATTACTGCGATCGCCAATCCGCTTACCCAGCGTGGCGATTATGGGCATTTACCTCCTAATGCGTCCTTGCGCATAGTTAATAGAAGAGGCCTACGTCCAGCAGTGGACTATGATAGGCTGATGATGTACTAAGTTCTGTATGGAATCAGGTATACTAAAATAAATAAACTTACTGAGATATGTATAAAAATACTCACCGCAAGCGTGTAAATCATTCTTGTCTTATTAAGAAATAGGTCATAAATATGTATTTATTCCGTAGATAAATATCCTTAATGCGCATTATTATAATTTCTTTAAAGATATTATTTTGGTTGAAAATTATATTGATTCGAGTCATATGTCAATTGTCAAGTTTGTTTTTTTCTTTAAGGCTTGTTTGTCACCCTTGTTTTTCCAAATGATGGGTCCACATCGTCGCCTTGTCATCTTTCACAGTGTTTAATTTCTTCAAGTGATATTGTGGTAGCGCAATCTGTCGCCGAGTAGCGGAAGCAAAAGTTTGTCAAAACAATAATAAACTTATAAAACTGTTTTTATGTCCGTCCCCGTATGCGTTAGGTCGTCGTTGTATGATACAAAAAATACATAATAAGAGTGCCTTTAAGTTAATACTTATGACTTGAGAATACACTCTAGTTTTACTATACAACAAGTGATTCTTTAATTAAAGCACATATTTTATCGAGTGATTTTACCACTTTTACATACTCCGGTATTGTTTTTGAAACATAGAAATGAAGTATTTCCCATATTCTTTCGAATGAACCATTTTGCACCTGGTTACGTGATATACATCTTGTAAAATAAATATTAAAGTAATCGAACGTTTTTTTTTAATAGCATGTACCCTGCACGGAATTGGATGTTGGTGCATACAATAAAATAATGTCCTTATTAAGCGCTTTAAAATAAGGTAGGTCTCAACTGTATACACTCATGGGACACGGCCCATACAAAAATGCCCATTCTCCTTTATCAAACCACATGCTATAGTCACCACATCATCAAGAACTTTGACCAAACTTAAATTAAGACAGGCATGTGGTTTTAACATATTAAACTCCCTCAAACGTCTTATTACACGTTCAATGTGTATCCTAAGGCTAGCTATTTGTTTTGTTGCCTTGGCATCTGCTTTAGACATTGTAGTCCCTGACGTGACACTTGGAGGCCGTACTAGACATACCCCCATCTGTCTTAAATACAGTTCAACATGCTTGAAACCGCGGTCAGCCATCACAATCATGCCAGGTTCTAGGCCTTTCACAAAGTCACAGGTTTCAACAACACATGTGTCTGTTATACGCCCTGAATATCCAGGGGAAATATAATTAACCAATCCATTGGGCGTACAAGATATCAGATATTTTATTGTGTTTCCTTTTTTATATTCTGACCAAGAACTAGCCTGTGCAACTGCTTGTGTAGATTTCTGAATTTCAATTTCCATACAATCAAGTATGCAGGCATTATATTTATGCCGAAAGGCCATAGGTAAGGTTCCTTTAATGAGTTCGGTGTCTAATTTGACAATGAAGGGGCGGAGAAAACTGGCCAAAATAGGCACATTTCTTGCAAAAATTTTGCTAGCATATGTGCTATCTATTCCAAAATCATAGCCAATTTCACGAAATGAAATGTTTGATCTTATTTTTCTAAGACACAGTAGTATGTGTTCAATAGGGATATTTGTTTCTTCCTGCAACATCTGAATTAAATAGTAACAATCTTTAGGAACTCCGAGGTAGGCTCGTGGATCTCTCTGTATTTTTATTAAGGTACATTCCAAAATCATGGCATCCTGTTGATTTTTATCATACTCCATCAACTCACTGCAATCCGAAGACGTTACCTTGAAAGAGCTTGTGGATAGTAATGACTCTGAGCGAGGCAGAGAAGGAGTACAGGTCACATCACTATCAGATTTCTCAAAAACTGTTTTCAACTCGCATGGTGTATGACTTGGTTTGGATGGCGTATTGTCCATACAAGTATTGGTTGTAAATGGCGAGGTGGAGATTGATTGTGTGTGTGGACTTATAGATGTTGTCTGGTTCATTACTGTTATAACTTGAGATTGGGTAGCTTTACTTCTGTATTTTTTTCTCAAAGATACTTGAATACTTTTATCTTTCAGTGGACCTGTAAAAAATAAATAATCTTATATTATTGATCTAAAGAAAAAGCCCCTAAATATAGATAATAACAAAAAATGGATAACATTAACCACCAAAGGTTTCAATTTCAATAAAAACCATTTGCAATGCAGCAAAACACTAGTATTTTAATAATAAAAATAAAACTAACTCAATTACTTCTTTATTACATGGCAATATTTAAACTTTTCTTTTAGATTTTAAGGGAACATGAAATGCAAATTTATAAAAGTCTTGAAAAAAATTGTACCTGTAGATGAAATTTCTTTAGAATCAAAAGGTTCTTCAAACATGCTACTCTCTTCCATAGTGTCCCCAAGTTGCAAAGATGATTTACATTCATTGAGCAGCTTATCTTGTACTTGTTGTTTTTGTGGCTCTGTGTCTCGTTGACATGAAAATTTCGTGGGTATACATCCGGTTTTCATAAGAACTTTCGGCACTGACCCCATTATATGATACTGCATGTAATTCTCCATATCTTGCGGCAGCTGAAAAGAATAAATATTTAGTAACCTAATACATTGAAATTATGACTCCGGTAAAAAGACAACCTCAATAAATGGTTTCTGTAAGTATTATATTTCAAAACAAATATTTTCGAGTCACGGTATCTTATTCTATCAGTAGGTAATACTTACATCAAAGTGATCTTCACAAAACCAAATTGACGAAGTGGTAACTAGACTCGTTGGATCTCGGTTTGCAAGTGTTAACCATTTTTCTCGAGTTGTTATATTATTAGGAACGTAAATAAACAACTTGTTAGGTGTCTTATAAGTTGTGTTTTTGCACAACGGGACCGCACACCACTTATAGACCTTGGAATTCATTGGAGCAATCTCAATTTTCGGCAACAAATTGAACAAATAGCAATCACAGCAAAACTTTTACTATTTAAAGTGAAATACTTCATAAAAATCCGTTGACTTGACAAATGACAAGTTTACAACTTAGTGATGCCCATTGCCCATTGCAAAATTTCCGATACGATCGACTCGCTTTGACTCGATTCTTCGGCCACAAGAATAAATCTAATAGTAGATTATTCAATATAACAAAGCTAGAAGATAAAATATTAAATGCAAGAGTTATGTGTCGATTTCTCGCTAGAATTTTCGTAGTTTATGTACATTTCTTTATTTTAATCAATTAAGTTACAGACGCATCGATTTCGATAAATCGATTCTGAGAAATTGAAAATTTTCGAGTAACCGGTTTCCTTCCTTTAAATACATCCCTGCAATTTGAACAAAAGGAGTGACGTCACAAACGAACGCCATGACACTCGCGGCCGTTTTCGCGCGAGATTCAAATTTGTGACAAAAAAATGCAATTATTTATGTTAAAACTCACTTGTGTAGCTGAAATATTGTGTTTTTCGGAACAAATAGGAGTGTACCAATAATAATAAAATGGTTTTAAAAAACTGTCATCATGCCAATTATGGAAATTATCAGGTGACTTTTCAGTCGAATATGTAATGCTCATAGATTTATTGCTTATCGCTTATCGTATACGATTGGAGAATATCATCTTGGTTAGGGCTGGCTGGTTGTTTGATAGCAAACCTAGCTGTTGCACATTACTGTAATTGCGTAAAATTTATGTTTAAATAAGAGATGTATGCATTTTCCGGAAAAAAATTGCTGTGGAACTTTAACTACATTTATACCAAAGTCATGTAAAACATTTAAGAAATTTAGACGTGAATATTTTGACAGGCAGAGTCACTTTTGCATCAACAACATTAATACTCGTAGGGATAAACAAAATAGTTAGTTACATTAATAGGGAGGTGTTAAAAATTTTGTCATAAATGCAGCAATTGGCAATAAACTTTTAAAGAAGTGTAAATGAAATGCCCTGGTTGGCTGCCTGGCTGGAGGGTATAGTTCCGTGGGAACGAATTTTGCAAGGTTGTTGAATTAAGAAACTTGACGGTAACAAAACTGGACACTGGCTTGACAGCTGTCAGTTGAAAAGTAAACACTACTCCGTGCCGTTTTATTTTAGAAAATAAGTAAAAGTAGTTATTATCCTATAAAAAGCATGATAACTTAAAAAACAGTACATAAATTCTATGTGAAAGTGTTTTCAAACTATTTGGCGTGAAGAAGAACAGTGAAATGCACTAACAGTGTAGTGAGTGGCGGTTACGAACAATATTTTGAATCTTGGGAACTACTGACAAGTTTTAGTATTTATTTTTAGCGGTTCTAAGCGTGCCTAGTTAACTTTTACGCAGTATTTTTCAACGTCGATATGTCGTCACCAAATTTCACAGTATCTAAACCACTGCCGGTATCTGGGCCCGATTCCGATATTTCAACTGTATCGCTAACTGATGATGACAGTCAACAATATGCTTCAGATGGCTCACGGAACATATCATTTTGTGAATTAAATAAAAAGTATATCGAAGCAACCCTAAATTTGGACCAGTTAAAACTCGAAATTGACGGAGCGCTAATGGAAATTGAGTCACTTAAAGAGGAAAATGCCACACTAAAAAGAGAGTTATGTATAAGCCAAAAAACAGTGGAACTATATAAGAATGTTACCTCTGAGGATTTATCTCCACACAGGACGCCTCGCCCTATGGTCAATGATCACTGTAGTGGCATTGTGGGCACTCCAATCCGCTCTTGCAAGTCCCCACGCTGTCTATTTTTAACACCGGTGGGAAATATATCACAACCTACACAGTCACCCACGGAGCGGCACATAACTAAGGAAACAACACCCGTGGAGATACATGTAACGCCTGATACTTCGGATACTCCAAAACAATTGAGTCAATTAGTCCCCGCACAAAACACGTCTAGACCTAAACACCGTGAACTGCGTGCGGAGCGATCTACCGTCGCTGTTCCTGATAAAATTGCATGCGCAGACCGACATACTACCCCAGCGCGGCGCCGGCTCTTACTGATAAGCGATGATCGAGGTCGAGGTGTGGGAAAAAGGTTGCACAGATTAAGTAACGAGTTCGATATTTTTACTTGGTTTAAACCGGGTGCAGATTTAATTAATCTCATGGAGCCATCATTGGCTATGTGTAAAACTTTCACCAAAAATGACTATATTATTTTACTATGTGGCATGAATGAGACCAATCCTATAGGATTTTTAAATAGTTTAGAATCTTATATAAGCAGGTTATCAAACACAAATATTATTATACCTAGCATATCATATAACATTGTACTTGATGAAAATTTTACTATGCTTCTAAATTATGAAATTAAGTTCTTGACATCAATTTTTAATAACATTAAATACATAGACATTGATGACATATTATGTCTCAACTACAAGTATATATTAGGTAGTAAATTTTCCATGAAAGTATTAGAGTTAATAAAATTCAGTGTGCCGGATGTTTCTGGAAATCCAAATGAGGCCCCCATGACATATGCAAGTATTTTAAAAAAAACATATGTTAACATAGGCACCCAGACCGAGGTGAACTTATTTCGTGAGTAATGATTATATGCTGAACACCGAGGTACCAGCTTGCCGTGAACAAATAAATAGTTTAGATGTCTTGAATAGGTGTCCGGCAACTGGTTTACGTATTTTACATCAGAATATTAGGAAAATTAGTAACAAAGTGTCTTCCTTAGAATGTTTTTTGCAGGTGAATGACAATCCTGATGTTTTATGTATTTCTGAACATTGGATGAAAGACTATCAATTATGTCAGATAAACATATTCAACTACTATCTGGCGGCTAACTTTTGTAGAAGTGAGCATGAACATGGAGGGGTGTGTATTTACCTGTCAAAAAATTTAAAATGTCATGAACTGAATTTCGTTTCTGAAATGTCAAATGAAATGGATATTGAAATTTGCGGAGTTAATTTGTATGAAAACAAAACAATTGTTATATGTTTGTACACGTCAGATCTCTCAAAATTTAACAAGTGTTTACATGGCCTTCAATTACTTTTATATGCATTGTTCCAAGAATTCTCTGTTGACTATTCCATAGTAATAATGGGGGATTTTAATGTGGACCTCCTTAGGAATACTTCACAAAAACGTCAACTTTTGGACTTAATGGGTCAATACGACCTGCACCCTATGCACCTGTCACCAACTAGGGTAACTGAGACATCTGGAACTTGTATTGACCATGTATACTCGAATTGTAGAAAAAGTACCTGGGACATACACCTCATAAGAAGCCACCTTAGTGATCACGATGCTCAAATATTTAAAATCCATTGCTTTAGAAAAAATACCCATATGCCACCCGTGATGCGCAGAAATATCACGACATTTAAAATACATAATTTTATAGAAGATATATCTAATCGTTCTTTTTATAACTTATTCCATTCTGACATTGCACCTTCTCAAAAAATGAATAATCTAATTATGATAATTAAAAATAGGTTTGACCTACATTTTCCTTTAAGAAAGTACCCACAAAATACTGATAAAAAAATAAATTGGGTTGATAACGAAATATTTCTTAAAATGCAGTTTTATGATGACATTAATAGTTTAATTGAACGGTACCCGACATATGAAGGATTGATTGAATTTGTTGATAACTATAAAATTGCAATCGAAAAATTAAAATGCGAAAAACGCCGTATGTATATTAATAAAAAAGTTGAAAGCGCTAAAAATGTCGGTAAAATGTTGTGGCGTATTATAAACACGGAAACGTGTAAAAAACATTGCAAGCCTAACCCAATAGAAGATCTGCTTATGGCCCAAATTGGATCTAGTATTGGCCATAAACAACTAGCGGACAGAGTAAATGATTTTTATGTGGACATAAATAAATCACTACAAGGGCACACTGATCTGGGACAGGCTCTCAACTTCCTTAATGGGGCTACTAGGACGGTGGTGTCAAGTAGTGTGGACACCGTCCTATTTACGATAGGTGAAATTAAGCAATTGTTAAGGGCTATAAAATCAAAGCATTCAACTGACTATTATGATATGTCGGCCGACCTTATTAAAAAACTACCTGATACGGTTATAGACATTTTTTGTGCGCTCCTAAACCAATGTACTATTATGGGAGACTACCCTGATTCGTTAAAAATAGTAAAAGTTACTCCAGTTTATAAAGGCAAGGGATCTAAGGGGGAAATTAAAAACTTTCGTCCCATATCGTTGGTACCGGCTCTATCTAAAGTCGTCGAGCTGGGCTTGTGTAATAGGTTAATCAACTATTTTGAAGGGAATAAGTTGCTTCACAACCACCAATATGCATATCGCCAGGGCAGATCTACGGTGGACGCTGCGCATGCGGTCCATCAGCGTATCCTTGAGTATCTAGACCAGAAGGAAATGGCAGCTGCCATCTTCTGCGATCTATCACGTGCCTTCGACTCAGTGGATCACAAATTGCTTTTAATAAAGTTGCAGAACTATGGCGTACAGGGTAGTTTATTGTCGTTTATCGAGTCATTTTTAAAGAACAGGGAACAGGTTGTGTCAGTTGATGGAGGGGCAACTAAGTCGGAAACGCGGACCCTTGATGACTGTTCCGTTCCTCAGGGTTCGGCCCTTGGGAATTTCCTCTTCCTGGTAATGGTTAATGACCTCATCAATTTGTTCCTCGATGGTGATTTTGTGATGTTCGCAGATGATGGTTGTGCTGTTGTGCACGGCACTTCATTTGCTCACCTTAAGGAAAACGTTACAAACACGTTATTGAAATTAACACGTTGGTTTGAAGTTAACGGTTTTGACATTAATCTTAGTAAGACATACATTATTCATTTCAGGTTAAAAGGACAATACCCTACGCCTCTTGACATAGTTATCAATAAAACAATGGTTCCCCAAGTGCAAAATGCAAGGTTTTTGGGCTTTGAATTTGATGCTGGCTTAAAATGGGATATACATATTGATTTACTCACCGGTAGATTGGCCCAAGCCTCTTTTGCACTGTGTAGGCTTGCCCCTGCACTCTCACGTAAAAATCTTCGTATGGCATATTACGCTTACGTAAATTCCTTGATATCTTACGGAATTGGGCTCTGGGGGCTAGCGGCTGACAGAGATAGAATATTTGTAATGCAAAAGAATGCCGTAAGGATATTGGCAGGGGTGCCGCCATTTACCCCAGCGAAGGAGCATTTTATTAAATTGAAAATTCTAACTACCCCATGCCTATTCATTCTAGAGGTTGCTAAGTATATGTACAAGCACTTAAGTGAGTATAAATCGCGTCAACCGGATCAGAGGAAAACGGGCCGCGATCTAAATCCAGTCTTAGTCCGACTAGCGAAATCGTCACACTCACTGAGGGTAGTTGGCATTAAAATATATAATTGCCTAAGCCCGGAGATCAAAGAGGCTCCTTCTTATGAGGTGTTTGTAAAAAAACTAAAGGACTTTTTAATCAAAAATGCATTTTATAGTATTGACGAATTTTATAATCTAATTTAATTGTTTTTATTTTTCTAATTATGGTAATTATTGTTATTATTATTTTATTTGTATTTTTTTTTTTGTATTAGATTGTTGATAATATTATTTAATGTAGTTGTAAGTATATTTGACATGTGTTATTATTAACATTAAAGAATTTGAATTGAATTGAATTGAATTGATGCTTAGACAAGTTGCCAATCGCTAACGCTTAATCGTCAATCGTAAGCAAAAGGCAGCTAACTGTCTTGCACTAATATGAAAGAGTGACAAAGAGAGAAAACTACAATACGCTTCTAAGCGCTAGCGATTGGCAACTTGGCTAAGCATCCAGTTTTGTTACCGTCAAGTTTCTTAATTCAACAACCTTGCACAATTCATTCCCACGGAACTATACCCCCTAGGGAGCGATAAGCTGCTGCAAGGGTCAAACAAGCCAGGGCATGCTAACGATGACTGTTCATCTTCCTCGAAGTATTGTGAAGACGAATCCTTACATCCAGGCATAGACAAGACGCAATTTTGCATTCGTATACGATAAGTAATAAATGTATGAGAATGACAGGTAGGAACGAAAAGTCACGTGACCATTCCCATACATTATTATGGTCACGTGACTTATCGCTTATCGTATACGATTGCAGAATGGCATCTTGGCTAAGCCTGCTGGGCCTTTATTTTGCCGCTGGCCTAGTATTTTGTTCCCGCTTTATAATTATGCAGTTAGATCTACGAACAAATGAATCATGGAAGCCGCACCCCATACGAAACTGACTTTCAAAAACGGTTTAGAATTTTAGTTGACAAGTGACATCCCCTCTTTGATGCATCACGGTAATGAATTTCAATATCAATCTATAAAAACTTAAACCGCCATTTAAAAATAGTTAATATACGATCGGTCCATCAAAGCTTTGATTGGCTATATTCTATAAAAAATTGTCAAAGATGTTAATATTATATACGATCGGTCCATCAAAGCTTTGATTGGCTATATTCTATAAAAAATTGTCAAAGATGTTGTGACGTAATATGCGCGCTGTTAAGAAAAGCGCTATATCCTGCCTATATTGACACAATTCAACCATCGTTTTTGGGCATTTTCGAGCTGATGTTAGACGTCCATGTTATGTTTGATTTGGTCGCAGAGTTAGATGCATACCTATACATAACTACAGAAATAAGGCGTACTGCCTTCCATGACTGTAGGCTCGATATATTCGAGTGTGCTTCATTGGAAAGGATTTTGACGTTCTGGCTTTGCCGGAATATTCGAATTCACATTCGTCGTCCGTTGACGAAGATTATTTGTGAACTTTATTGCGAGGACATAAGGACTATCAATGGTTAATTAATTGTAGTCTCAATGCGGGATTGCAAATGGCTGAGAATGTAGTATTTTGCAGCATCGTGTCGTTGGTTCTTTATAATTTGCCGATCCTTTGAAATCTTTGATTTACCTCCGCAGCTTAGTTGGTAGTGACCCTGCCTACGAAGCTGGAGGTTCCAATTTCGAGCGCATTATTAGTGTATTTATTTATCACAAATATTTGTTCATTAGTCGTAGCTGTCTATGTATTTAATTATCTATTACATACATCGATTTAATCGATGATTACATATCGTCACTTGGTACCCACATCACAAGCCTATTGGGTTTACCAGGGCACTATGTCGATTTGGCATGTATTATGGGTATTTGCCTCCTAATGCGCATAGTTAATAGGAGATAGTTCAGGAGTGGACTCAGATATTCTGATGATGATGATGATGATGATGATGTCGATTTGAGTAAAATGTCGCGTAATTTTATGTATCTACATAAAAGCTGTCTTTTTCAGCACCAAAAGTCGCCACAAACTCAAAACACTTACGGAAACATTAGCCGAAAGCTAAAACGATATCTTAAC
>JALPQI010010965.1:0-42754 GCA_025490895.1 Thaumatotibia leucotreta
AAGACAGTAAGACACAGAAAGAATTGTTGATGTAAATTTGTTGTGCTCGTGTAGTCCAAATCTCGCATGCTTTAAATTGTAGTATTTTCTAGTAATGGATAATTCAGTAAATAATTTAACGTCGGCTACAGTTCGCAGTTACTTTAATGATTTGATCGAATTAAAATGAAAACGAAACTAGCTTTTCCTCTCAGAAACGTCAAATAAATGTTTGCATTACATTGCTGCTCGAGATTTTTATAAAAATTAATTACTCTTAAATAATAAAGGCAATCGTTATATTATTTTACTAAAATGGTTAACAACACTTTAATCTATCGTTACTTAAAAGCAATGTCGCTATCAAAGACACACACTGTATTCTTGGGTCCACATCAATTAAAAAAAAAAGGTATGACAGGTAACTTCTATTTTTTTTTTTATTGAGTAATGAGTACAATCTGTTCGAGATCACCTTTATAACGCTCTTACTTAAACAAATTATTTTGAGTTTGACAGTGACAGCTGTCAAGCGGTCAAATTAGACAGTTATAGTATAGTAGCGGCATCGTAAGAAGTCGTTTTTGACAGCTCACAATAGTGTTGTGAAACGCTCGATTTTATCGTCGTAAAATTTTCAGTCAAGTGCGAAAGGGCGTTAGATCTGGTACTTGCCATTGAAAAAGTTTAATTAAAAAAGTGTTAGGTAATCCGAATTAAAAAAGTGTTTGGTAATCTTACTTAGAATCATTAGCAGGCAGCGAAACTTTGGAGCCGGAGACGTCATAATGACGTAAAGTCGCATTTAGGTAAGATGTTTTATAGGACGTGACCTCTATAAGCAAAATTCATAGCAAACCACTCCCAACCCACGTTGGCAAAGTTGCGTGCTGCTAGCTCAGAGTGCAATGTAGATATGCCAAATAGAGAAATGCCGTATATACAGTATATAAACTCACTAAAACCATTTATTAAAATCAGAGCACATCTAGGTGATAAATAACGTAGTGGTATATAAATTATTATTCTACGAAAAATAAAATTATACGTGATTTTATAATTGAATTTGTAATTATTATGTGCTTACTATTATTTTAACAATAAATTAACGATAAATTTAACAATAAATTAAGTCAACGACGATTAGGTGGCATCTGGTTCGTGGAGCAAGAGAGCAACTTTCACTTTGGAGGCAACCAAGAAATCGCGAAAAATCTTCTATTTATTGATTAATAGTCTGTGCAGAATGAGATAAAGGGCCACAGAAAGGGGAACTAATATGATTTTAAAATGGCAACTGATCGTAATATAAATCAGGCTCGGGCAAATTTGAAGGGAAAGATAAAAATAACATTTTTCTCATTCTGAACAGACTGGGATTTTAACATAATTTTAATCTTTTATTTATTTTTATGATGTAACTAGTAAGTGATTTGGTGTAAATACTAGCTTATGTGAATAAATACATTAAATCGAATAACAATTATGACATTTATCTGGTTGTCAAGTTCCACACAGTCTGTAAAGCCGCGTATCCACCGGGCACACGGGCTCGCGAGGACCTGTCGAAACCATGACAAACTTTTAGAAAATATGTGCGTACCTACTATTATAGCAATTATTCGTACTTCCATAAAAAAAGGTTTACTTATTTATTTCGATTGACGTATCGGTAAATTGCAGCAACAGCAGTAACATCACTATTCCGTTCAGGCAACAATGAAGTTTGACATTTGCTCCATTATACCAACTGTCAAATTTTTACAGAACTTCATGTGCAAACAAACGTCAAAAACGACTTCTTACGATGCCTCTACTGTACACAAATTTGTTTTCGTTTGGCGGCCGGCATGGATTATTAAAATTTATACAAATAATCATATTACCTATTATTTAATTTAATCAGTAATATTCTAGAATTGATTGAAGCAGCTTCCCTTATACGCGGTTTATTAGTTTATTTACAATGAGTGACTATCCGGACCCCGATGAAGAGTATGAGCTCATGTACGCAGATGAGCTCGAAATGCTGAGAGACGACGATGATAGTTCAGGTAGGAAACCTCCAGGGTATTTTACAGGAAGACCTGGTTTTCCAGAGACTATATAGGCTGCTCAGAGCCTTAGAAATGTTGTCGTATTATGTAAAATCAGTGCAAAGCAACCTAAAATGTACGATTGTGACACTTAAAACATGAAACAAATGTAATGTTTGTGTTTTGTAAGAAACTATTTTATTAGAATAACATGTTTTTCAGATCATAATATTGTTAAAAAACCGTTACCTGCCAAGAGAAGCCTAGATTTCTCTAGTCCATCAGTAAAAAAGCATCTACCTACATTTGCCAGCCAGAATTTAGAGTCAAATAACATAGAAGGTATAAACTCATTACCCCTAAGCCAGCCTACGCAAATTCCAAGCCAACCAACACCATCCCCTGTAGTTTCAAGCAAAAGAACTGTAGATGATTTATTTGGTGACATTGGGGATATAGAAGATGATATATTACTGCCGAGTAAGAAGCAGAAAACTGAAGATGAAGAGGATGAGGAGCTGATAAACAAGATTCTTGAGGGTCGAAGGCTGCGGCAGATGCTGCTAGAACCTTCTAATAGGCTTCAGAGTGAGGCAAAGCCCAACTTTGATGTTAAGGAGAATATTTCATTGGACATACCAAGGTATTTATTCAAAATAATAAAGCATTAACTTTTTGACCACTTAAGAATGATATGGCAGACAAGCAACTTCGCGGAGACTCATAAATAAGGCACTGGTCTGATTTGGTTTTTATATTGTAAAAAATAAATACATTGAAATGCAAGCTCCAATCTGCATGGCATAATTTTGTATTGGTGGCGAAACTGCATGCTCAATGAAAAATTCACAGCAGTCAATAGGTTAAATGTATTGGAAGCAGATTGTGCATTTTACTTTACCTCATTACCTAGTTAGTTAAGCCTCTGCAACTGAGCTGACATACCACAGACATATTTTCAACGTTATGGTGTTGATAATAAGACCCATTTCACATGACTGACAGTGGCAGAGGGTTAATTCTAGGGTTATTTGGCAAAGGTGTAAATAGTTTTAAGCTTTTGTGCATTTGCTTGCTCTCATTTTGTTGCTAATCATAAGGACACAAATACAGCATAATATGTGTAATATGAGGTTTAGTCAAATGGATAGCAAGAAAGTGAGATGTTTTAGTTAATAAAAAGGCTAACATTTGGCCAGATAAAATACAAATATAGTTTCTTGCAGTTACAATAAAATTACAAACTTTATTATACACCGTGTTATTGATTTCTGTTAAATTAAAGGGAAGCTTATTTTGGTCAAAAATAATCCATTTCTCTAAGAAACTAGTGTCTTAACTCTTACTGTTGTTGAGTTATTAAAAAAATAAGTTTAATGACTGAACAAGTGTAGTGCAACCTTTATTACATTCTAATATTACTTATTTTGATGTGTGCCGTCAGTCACCTGAGATCTTATTCTTAACCTTTCTTATGCTTAGTAGCAGATCTGCTCCATTACAATTTGACTTTACGCAATAGCCGTCAAAGTTAAATTATGATTGAACTGCTTGATGGTAGCGCATACTAAAGGTTAAGGTTTTCTCACACTTGCCATTACAATTAATTATTATGTATGAAAAGCAAAAAAAAAAAAATATTTTTACGAAATTAACAAAAGCCGATATGACAGGTAACTTCTATTAATGTCCCAAGTAACCTGTCCAATTTAACAGAAATCAATAAAAACACGGTGTATATCATTATTTATATTTCAGCATATTCTTTTGGCAAAGGCCTCCTCTTTGTCCTAACAGGATTCTATTAATACCTAATTTGTTAATTATTTCAGGTGGGCTTTCATACCATTAACCAACTCTGATGGAGAGAGGTTCTATGTGCGATTGGAGTCTGAAGACTCTTGGGAGCAGTCACTTGATATGGCACATGAGAGTGTATCTCTCCATGCCAACTATACAAGCACATGGACTGAGGCTCGTAAACTTGTAAGTATATAACCCAGTATAACTAATAGTGCTATGTACAGAACCTACTCATTCACAAAAGTGTGATTTAGATATAAAAAAATATTGATCAATATCATAGCATTATCTTACCCAAAACAATCTAGTTTCACGGTAAGCTTCAATTCAAACTGTCATTGATAGTAAAAGTGCAATGCAAGCACGTGTATTGTGAATGTTAGGAATAATCTGCTACACCCTAAGGGTTTCATGCTTTATACTGTATTGTGTACACTTGATTGCTTTGAATAAATGAATGAAATAAATCGCCATGGGCTGTCCTGTACATGTGCGTATTGTTTTCCCCTGGCATATAAAAGCAAAGTACAGTTAACATTTATCTGACAGATAGACATTTTATTTAGGGATGGTGAAATGATGGGGATGGTAGTTTTGAATTAAGTTTTTATTTTATTTTATAAATGAAAAATACAATGAACACAGTATGAGTCGTAAATAGAAATATAAAGCCAATTATAGGAACTCGCAAATATGAAAAAGTATATAAATCTATGAATCTTACAACACTACAAGTATGATGCCAATATCAGACATGTGAAATTTTTAAATACAAAGATAACTATAGTGCCTACTTTAACTAAAATCAAATCATGTGAAATACATTTATATGTTCTAAATAAATTCAAGAATAAACACCGCCAATATAGACAATAGTCATAGTCAAATAAGCCCGCACAAAAGCATATTATGATATTACTGTCTTCAACTTGCTTTAAATTTTAATTGACTTTTTGTTTCCAGTTAGAAGAAAAACAGCAGAATAAAGATCACCCAGAAGAGGTGCAGGTGGTGAAGAAGGACGAGAATGACAACCTCATGTGGGTGGACAAGTTCAAGCCAAAGTCCTACGTGGACCTGCTCTCGGAGGAGTCTATCAATAGAGCGCTGCTGCACTGGCTACATCTGTGGGATAAGGTAGTTGTGTAAACAGACTTGCAGTTATTAATAGAATTAAGTTAATGCATGTATAGTTGAAGTGTCACTGAGGCAAGGAGGCATTTAGCAAATTAAATCAAATCAAAATAATTTATTTGTTAAACCAGCAACCTGAAACATACGCTGAGTTTCGTGGAGGAGCTTGGATGGTTGGAATAGGGCATATATCACGCAAAACAGGCACGATGGTTGTTGAGTTGCGGAAAATGCCCAGTAAAGTAAAACTAACTAACTAACTAACTAGTGTCACTGACTGACGTATGTTTCATGATGGGCAGCAGCATCATCATAGTGGAATGGACAAATTACTGCGATCGCTAACCCGCTTGCCAGCGTGGTGATTATGGGCATTTGCCTCCTAATGCGTCCATACGCTTATAGGTAATAGGAGAGGCCTTTGTCCAGTGGACTGATTGTAGGCTATATACATATAGATATATTGTCGCTTTGTAAACACATCACCAGCCTTAATAGAGCTTACTGTGGGACTAGGTTGATGTGTGTAAGATGTCCCAAGAATCTATTATGAAATTATTATTATTTTCAGATAGTTTTCAAAAAGGAAGTGAAGACTAAAGAGCCACAGCAGAGAACCACATTCAGCAAGCGAGCGGGCGAGTTTCAACTGACGAATAAATGGAAAGGCAAGAAAGAAGCAGAACCTGAGATGGACGAAGATGGCCGCCCGCATCACAAGGTACAATTTGTCGCAGATATGATTCAAATAGGAAAGATCCGCAGCAGAGATGTACACTCCGCAAGCGAGCGGGGGAGTTTCAATTGAAAACAGCTGCAGCAGAGAAGTACATTCAGTAAGGCGAGTTTCAATTGACAAATAAGTGGAAATGCAAGAAAGAAGCAGAACCTGAGCTGTCTAAAAAAATCTTGGCTACATATAAAGGTGTGTTTAAACCAAAAGAGCATTCGCTGTTCTAGCGCCCGTTCTACGAAATCAACCAATCACGTTTTGTGTACCGATCGAATTTCGTAGAGTGGGAGGTTAGAACAGCGAATGCTCTTTTAGTTTAACCGCACCTTAAGGCAATAAATAATTCTAAATGGGTCGCATCTCAATACTTAATATATTTTAGATAGGTAATGTTGCATTAATAAAAAATAATGTTTACATTGGCGTCATCATACAGACGCTAATATTTCATATTACATTTTTGTTATTAGTATACATCACTGCCCAGGTAAAATACAAAACAAATCCTGTCCAATAAAATAAATCTGTATCTACCAGTAGACACGCGGCGCGGCAGCTTGTCGAGCCAAGTTCAAGTAACAAAGCTGCCGATCAGTATCGCATACTAACCATATTCGTCGGCTGACAAGCAAAATTCACTTAGTAACAAATACCTACTTGAAGTAAAAATCCTATCTCAGTTCTGATTTAATACTGACATAAGAGGTTGCTAAGAGTAGTGACAGTTTTTATAGTGAGTTGCTTGTCAGCCGACGATATAGTCAGCCTCCGTAGCCTAGTTGGTAGTGACCCTGCCTACTAAGCTGGAGGTTCCGGGTTCGAATCCCGTAGAGGGCATTATTTGTGTATTTATTTATCACAAATATTTGTTCCTTGGTCATGGCTGTCTATGTATTTAAGTATCTATATGTATCTATGTATTATATATGTATATTGTCGCCTGGTACCCACATCACAAGCCTTAATGGAGCTTACCGTGGGACTAGGTCGATTTGTGTAAGATGTCCCAAGATATTTATTTATATGGAGCCACTTTTCACCCCCTAATAAATGTCATAACCCTTTATTATTTTACTTAGGTGGCGCTTCTGTGCGGCCCGCCAGGCGTGGGCAAGACCACACTGGCGCATATGCTGGCCAAGTTGGCGGGTAAGCTACTATCTCCATAGACGTTTATTGGAAGCTGTGTAAGGTTATTATAACTAGGGGTCGGAACTATGGGTGCAAAACTTTAACAAAACTTTTCAAGTGGGCTTGACATAGCACATACATCATTAAAATATACGTATCTACACACCCACACATTGTAAGTTGAAGATTCCGAGATAGGGAATAAAATTGGATACAGACTTTTCAATAATATTCGTATTTTTCTTGGCTAAAGTGGTCCCATAGGTCAATTTTAAAGTTTTGTAAAATTTTTGCACTCATAGTTGCACCCTTAATTATAACTTAAATTCTATGAACAAATAAAACATGGAAGCTACATGCCATACTAAATGGCCTCTCAAAACCGGTCCTGAAATTTCGTTGACAGGTGTAAACATTTTAATACATCACGCAAATCAATTTCTATACTATCCTATAAAAACTTTTTTATGGTGAAAATCAATGAAACACATTGTTTTGGACATAAATTATTATTTGTATAATTTCAAACCCTGCTTATTAGTCAACTTCACATCATCTGCATTCACTGCTGGACAAAGGCCTGTAGGGGCGGTGACAAATGTATGGTGCTTTCCACGAGATTGTCGGGTACGTGACTCCTTTTTTCGCGTTCATTTAAGAAACTTACGAATACAATTTTAGGTGTATCTTAATTTTATAAATCGGTGTTTGTGCTTATAGAGAATTCGCGTACTTTCCATATATTTTTAGCTGTCATAGCCGTCACGTCACGTTTCCGACAAAGTATATTTTTTTCTGGAATGCACCTATTCTTACTGACGTCACCACAGGGCTAACATACTTATTTATGCATATATAATAAATGATAATCAATAATTGAATTTAAACTTTCGTGAGACATAATAACTAATAACTATAAGGAAACGGTTAAATTCACGGGTATTACGTATCATCGTATCACGTTACTACGCGCGACATGTTTCGGAGAACCTAGGTCCCTAATTATCAAGCGACTCGCGAGCGCGGCGCGGCGTCAATGCTCGGATTGCTCCGCGGGAGTGACATGTTTGCTTACTAATCTGAAAATTACATCAAATTAGTATGAAAACAGCTCACCCCCGCCGAACGTTGATAATAATTTACCCTCTTATTCATAAACGTCTGCTAACTTAACAAGCCGCTAATAATTGTTTGTCCCTTTTGCTCTTATGGACACATTGTTAAGACCGAAAGGGACAAACAATTATTAGGGGCTTGTTAAGTTAGCAGACGTTTATGAATAAGGGTGCGGCTCCACTGAGGCGGAGAGGAGCGGAGATGTGCAAAATTGGCCAATGAGACCGCATGACAGTGTTTCGAATTTTGAATTTGAAGAATAATTGGTCAATTTTGCACATCTCCGCTTCAGTAGAGCCGCACCCTAAGGAGGTTAGTGTGTAACGTCTTTTACAGGCTACAGACCAGTGGAATTGAATGCCTCCGACGAACGTAGTACCGAAGCGTTCAGGACAGCGCTTCATAACGCCACCCTCATGCGATCCGTGCTTGATCCAGACCGGAGACCCAACTGCCTTATACTCGGTAAGGGGACCCAACTGCCTCATAATCACTAAGTGAAAATGCAATTGCCGGCAGAAGAAATAGACGGTCGAGTGATGCGAGCTTCAGGGATGAAAGCTCGCAAAGCCTCTGTATGCCATTCTTCAGTTAAAGTAAAAAAAAGTAAACAAATATGACTGACAGAAAAAAATATTTTTTAACATCAGATTGTATTGGAATTTCCCTGAAGTTTTCACCCGATCCGAAAAACATTTTATCGTCAGATGAGTCTTTACATATAAAAATAGCAAATCATGATTAAAAAACTCGTATTACTTTACATTTTAGGTGGTTTTCTTAAACGGTTTACATTTTTGTCTCTACAAACCCAACTAACGACAATTCTTAAGTTTTTTTGGATTTATTTATTTTAGGGAAATTCCAATGCAACCTGATTTAAAAATAGATTTTACCTACACTATAAATATTTTGAAATCTCCATGTTTGCATTATTTTCTATGAAAAAAAAAAACCACCTGACCGGTATTCATTCACCGAGTGTGTACTATTTTCCTTCAGATGAGATCGACGGTGCTCCGCTACCAACAGTGGAGTTACTGGTGCGATGGTGCACGGCATCAGCGACGGTTGCCGGCAAGAAGAAGGTCAAGACGCAGCCTCTGCGGCGGCCCGTTATAGCGATATGCAATAACTTGTATGCCACGTCTTTGAGGCCGTTGAGGTAAGATATCGTTTTATGTTTATTTTTCAACAATTTACTGGAGTTTGTAATGACTGTATGTGACACATGTAAATGACAGTTCATTCATTGGCTTTGTGGTTCAGACAGAATGTGTGTTTTGACTATAGTTAGTTTATATTTTAAAGACAAACGGGTCGTAATCGCGTATACTTATGTTTAATTATATCCTGACGTTTCGGGCATGACGTCTGCCTGCGACCACGGGTAACGTCATGCACGAAACGTCAGGATATAATTAAACGTAAGTTTTCGCGATTAAGACCCGTTTGTCTTTAAAATATGAGTGATAATCGTGATAGTTAGTTTAGTCGTCGGAAAGGACAAAGTCGGTACTGTCCTGATGAAACTTCAGCAGTATGAAAATTGATATTCTCTTTTATATTAGGGATATCAACGGAACCCGTTAAGATTATAGTCAAATAAACTAAGTCAATGATTTTTCTTCTTAAATCTTACTTATTCCGCTGGCACAGCGACCCAAAGTGGATCTCGGCCTCCGATACGAGTTGGCGCCAATGCGCCCGGTTCTGTGCGATCTCCTCCCAGTTCTCAGGATTCAAGGCGCATAGGTTCTTCTCCACCTCGTCTTTCCAGCGGTATCTTGGTCTACCAACCGGTATGCGTCCACAAAGTCTTCCCAGGAAGGCCTTCTTTACCGCCCTGTCAACTGGTATCTTAAACATATGTCCGAGCAAGTGAGGTGTGGTTTGACGTAGTAAATGATACAACGAAGTCTGAGGTAAAACGGAATATATTTATTTGTGAAACAAGGCTTTTTATACTAAAATCATATGTATTAGGTAAAAAATGTTTAATGTTCGTGGGTGTTCCTAGGAAGTAGCTGGAATTACAGTAATCTAACCCAAGTTTTATGGCTTTAATTTAGGTTAACTATTATAGGTTCCTTTATTAGGAATGGGATCAAGTTTCAATTAGGTTGCGGCTATGCAGGACTGAATAGGTTGGGGCTACACTACACAAGCGAAACCTTGCAGATTTAATCTTGCCCATATTAAATCCAAAGGGGTTGTCAACAATGTTAGATCGATTCATTCGGCATCATTCACTTTCACTCCGAATGAACGAAAAATGAACAGTCTGAACACAAAAAGAACGTTCACTCGCATTCAGCCAAAACTTATCCCAAGGGGAAAGGTGGTATTGGTATCAGACGATTCTCTCTCTTGATAATGTCAGACGATTCGAAAATTCTTATTAATAAGCTTACTTGAATAAAGAATAGTTTGACTTTTACTTTGACTTGACGGTTTGTTGTATCGGTTCACTAATGAATTCATTCGGCATTTGTTTCACTGCGTATTCAGACGTGTCATTTGGAGTGATAGATGCCGAATGAAAGATGAAAATGAATAAATAATTAACCGTCTAATATCCCCGTAAGACATCCGTGGCAAGAATGGTGATTATTCATTTCTGTGTTATTTTAGCTAAGCTGTGTGAACATGGAATGAAAGAAAAAAGAAGCAATCACTCTAGTGACTATTCATTCGAGTGTCTGATATCACCTTAAGATTGCTCACTAAGCCGTCGAGGCAAACAGTCGTGTTGTTACCTATTACTTTGCAATTTAAAATCGTACGAATTAAATATTGACCTCGATTCTCACGATCTGTGTCACACGTGATCGGGCAGTGCAAATAAAAATGGACTCATAGTGTTTCCATCGAGTTCACAATGGGCGACAACAGCCCATTTTCCAGAAGTTCCAAGATGCAACGTAGCCCTCCCTCCACCCCAGTACCTTCAACCGCCAGAAATCAAGATGACCCAACGACAAGTGCTAGAGTGCAGAGCAACCTCGACGCTGTATCTACGCCGGAAATTCAGAACTGGATGAGTGCCATTGAGCAGTGTCTGAATGAAATATGTTGCATTCGACCGAGGGTAAATTGAACTCTGACCAAAAATTAAAAATCCACAATCTCTGCCGTAAAGTAGCCCATGGTACCGGAAACTTGGCGGTTAATTATCAAGCACTTAAACAGAAAGCATTGCTACAACAACGTGACCTCCATTCTCTTGAAGAAAAGCTAGACCTATCTGAATGCATCCGAGCCCTCAAACTAACGGTCGAGACTTCAACCAGACCTGCTACCGATGCGCCGCCTTCCTTCGCCGAAATGGTAAAAACGAATAATAATAGTCAGATCCGTCCTAGCAATTTGAGCTCAGTGGCAATCTACCCTAAAGATAATTCCAAATCGAGCGAAGATACGAAGAGCTTAGTACAAACGCTGATTAATCCCGGACAATTGAAACTCCACGTCAGAGCACTACGTAAAGTAAGAAATGGTGGAGTTATCATTAGCACCGACTCCAAGGATGATATCGAAAAACTGAAACGGACTTTCAAGACCACTTCCCCGGACCTCACCGTCGATGAACCCTTCAAGCGCAGGCCCAGAGTTGTTATAGTGGGCGTACCGGCAGCTCTACGAGAACAAGACGTTTATAATTGCTTGTATGACCAAAATCTTGCCGACAAGCTCACAGACTTAACTAGGGACAACATCCTAACTAGTATTAAACTAAGCCATAAGTCTGGTAAGAAATATGCGGATACCTGTAACTACGTCATAGAAGTACCAGCCCTAATCCGCAAAGCTCTCATTACTCAGGGCCGAGTTTTCATTAATTGGTCATCTTGTCCTGTGAAAGACTTCACTATTGTCACTAGATGCTTCAAATGTCAGCAATATGGCCACGCCGCCAAGACTTGTAAGCAACCAGAACAAACATGTGCACATTGTTGTAGTATAGGACATTCGGACAAGGCGTGCCCACTCAAAGGAGAACGTCCCAGCTGCGCAACATGTAAGCTCTATAAGAAGCCCAACGACCACAAGACAGGAGATCCAGAGTGTCCAGCAAGGAAAATGGCCGAGCGTCGATACATTTTCTCAATCGACTACGAGGGGGCCTAAATTATCAGCTAAGATCATATTATTTAGACTATTATTATCTAGAAAAATGTACTAAATTTCTAACATAACATAATCAATAACCCACTAACCTAAACACCTGTCGCTATGTAAGCAAATAATTACGTGCTATTATTCGACCTACTTTACTTTTGCCTGTGCGCATTGTCGTTGACGTTGCAATATTTGTAATGTCGAATCTAAAATAAACTGCATAATATGTAAATTGAATATAAATATTTTGTAGGTATCACCTGTTATAAGTGATAATCGAATTTAATATTTGTCTTTTCTGTGTATGATTTTATTTTGTTAATTTGCTCTTATAATTAGTTTATAATATCTTTGCCTGAGATACAGGATCTTCCTAGTTCAGGCACGTCACAACTATAATTCCTATTATATAATAATGTTAGCACTTTGTCATACTAGCTATAAGGAAATTAATCAATATTTTTTTTTTTTTTTTTTTATTTTTTTTAAGGGAAGGAAATGGGGTGTGTAATGATCCGTATAAAAATACTTAATATATTTTCATTCGATATAACAACAAAAAATATATTTTCGAAGTATATAATCGTTCATTGTATATAATAAACTTTTGGTATAATATTAAAATATCTATTATTGTTTAGTATAATGAATAGTTAATATAACACTTATTTTGTATAACCTTCATTCTCATTTGATATACAATAATAAACTTTTCTGGGTTGCAAAAAAAAAAATAACCTCGAAGACTAAGGCGGGAGCAAAGCTCCCGCCTTAGTCTTCTAACCTAACCTATCCGAGTCGGATCTGCCCCGGAAGGTTTTGTTCGCTCGCTTCGCTCGCTCACTGCAGATTTAGTCCCCATTCGTTAGTAATTATGATCAAAATCAAATTTTATTTAGGAGCCAATATCTTGGTAATTATCAAGTTTTAAGAAAAGTAGCGTTATACTATAAGATAATTATACGAAATATGAATTAAACTAAAAGTATGTTATATGAAATATCATTATTTCAATTGATTATTATATAAAATAATTATTATATCATTTGTAAATATATTATTTGTTGTTATATGATTTAATAATTATATCAAATGAGCGTTATTGCGACTAATATTATATCAAAAGTTGTTATAGCCTTCGTGACGCACCCAAGGAAATGGGGTAGTCGATCGATTTCTATCTTGCGCACTTATTTGTTTCAGGCCCGTATCCCTGATCCTTCACGTCGGCACCGTGTCTCTCCAGCGTCTCTCAGCGCGGCTGAGTTTAGCAGCGTCACGTTACGGGCGGTCAGTGACCCCGCGCGTGGCGGCGGCCGTGGCGGCGCGCGCGCACCCCGACGTGCGCGCCGCGCTGCACCTGCTCGGCGTCCTGCAGGCGCAGGTCAGTGACCCCGCGCTGCACTTGGTAGGCTTGCTGCAGGTGCAGGTCAGTGACCTGAGACTAGCCAGCCTGTGATCCGTAGTGCGCGAGACCGAAGGACCTCGCGGGCCTCTCTTTTTGTCCATTAAAGACATGTTTTTTTTAATTTTAGTTACAGTTTTCACATTATCATTTGTACAGGGGATTGAATGGAGGTTGGATATGAAGGTAAATGAAAGTGTTTGGAAAGTCGAGCCTCCCGTAGCTCGGCCTTCGGCCTCGCAGGCAATGGCGCCAGGGAGTGGCGCTTCGGGCCTTCGGCTCTGCGCGGAGCTCGGCCTTCGGCCTTCGCAGGTTGGCGAAACAAATCGACGGGCCTGCGGTCCTAAGCGATACTCGACCTTCGGCCTTCGCAAATTATCGAAAAGATTGTTTGATCTCTTGGGCTCGCCCGTCGGGTCTCCAGCCCTCGGTCTCGCGCTGAGAACGTGCTTCAATTGGAACGCTCTAGGTCTTCGGCCCCACGCTGAGTCCTTCGGCCTTCACAGCTTAGACGCTTCACCTTCGGCCCTCAGGCTCCGCTTGTTTAGATACTGGGGTGTTGTTTCACGTTCTCTGCTTTATTCTCTGAGGTGCCGCGTCTCTGTTGGCCGCTCCGAGCCTTCGGCCCTGCGCAGAGCTCAGCCTGCGGCCTTCGCTGGGGCTTAAAGCAAACCCTCAGGCCTCCGGCCCTACGGTTGACTTGTTAAAATAATTAGGAAGGTCAATAGTACCATGTGCACTCGCCCGTCGAACGTTTGGCCCTCAGGCTCGGCTTATTTAGATACTGAGGTAGTTGAACACTTGGTAACTGAATTTTCTTGGATCTCAGCCTTCAGCTTTACTTTTCGAAAGAGCAACCGCCAAATTCCGATTCAGCGATGTCAAATCAAAAAATCCCAATTGCCAAATGGTAACAGGACCTGCCAGTCGCCACCGATTTATTCAAAAATTAAACCTAATCAGTATACAGTTTGTGTTCGAGTGATGATAGATATATCTTCAAAAACTAAATATAGGGCCAGTCCACAATGATTGTATAAAAGCGAGCACACATGAGCGTTCCCAGCAGCAATTGCGATATTTACATAACTTCTTTACAGGTGCGGACAACAGGTGTGACGATAGCGGACGTTGAGAAAACCTCAATAGGCACGAAAGACTGCCAGAAGAGCTTGATGCAAGCGCTGCAAGCTGTATTCACAGTCAACGATAAGGATAAAAATATACTGAAAACCGTACAGGCTGCGGGAGAATATGACAGGTAAAACATGAAAAAATCCAAAAACTTTTTTATTCCATAATAGGCAAAGTTAAGGTTTTTCCTACTCAGAATCACGAGCTCTTTCTATCCTAGTAGAATCCTTGAATGCCTTATTACGCTCAGGATTCTACATTGTGGAATCCATCGCTACACCCGGGTTTCAATGAACGCCCTCGCCGAAAATATATATTGTTGATCCCGTGTGACCACAAACCACTAATAACTCTGCGTACTGATACATGCTGATATTTGAAGCTTACCTAAATATTAAAAGGTCAATATCGACATCTTCGAGATTTTGGTATACAGCCGCGAAAAAAATATAGAGGTTTCGCCTATTTGGAACCAAAAACAAAAGAATATGCTCGAAAAAATCCTATTTTTTTCTAATTAGGATACGATACTCAATAGGTTCATAAACAGGTTACCACTATTTTAATAACACCCCTGTGTCCTGGCTTAGGGAGCTGGTGGATGGTAGCGAAAGACACGAGGCCTATTGCATAACAAATTACCATAATACAAGCGGATGTCTCTTTTTAGTAAGAGAGGCAGAAAAGAGATATCCGCTTGTAATATTAGTTGTAAATTGTTATGCAATAGGCCCTCGGACTTAGTAAAATGATGTATTGCTTGCTAATTATTATTACAAGTGCGCCTATTATTATTATAATAATAAATCATTTATTTCGAGTAAGTTACACTCATATCATGGTTAGTAAAAACTTAACTTGTAGTGATGTTAGTACTTATAGGTAATAATAATTTAGATTTTTTTTTCTGCATACGGTGCATGTAGCTGACTACAGCGAAACAAATACGGACAGTCCAGCCTGTCTCCTATCATCTTCATAATGGTGTTGGGGCTGGCGCGCACCCGGCGCACCAGGGATGCGGCCCTCTTGCGGATGGTTGCATAGAAGCAGTCGACCCTGGCTTCGGCGAACATCCCTGATGCGCTACAGAAACGCGGCAGCCCCATCATCACCCGGAACGCGTTATTAAACTGGACGCGGAGGGCTCCATAGGCCCGTTGCGTGTAGTCAAGCCACAGATTACACGAATACAGTGAGGTGCAGTAAGCTCTAAAAAGTGTAAGTTTTACCTCTCTGGTACAAACAGCAACACAGCTAGGTATACACTTCAGAAACTGGAAATATTGCATGAAAGAGAATCACACTTACAGTCACATGTCAGTTACATAGGAATGTTGAGCCACTTGGCAAAGGATGCAATTTGGTCGTGTAATATTATGGGTTCGGTATTTTTCGTTAGTAGGCACGATCGCGACATTTCCGATGGTCCCCGATGATATGTCATCGAATATTTGTTGCGTCAAAATTTCAGTATTTGAAAACTAGTTGACATAATAAAAATTCCTTCGTCTACGAAAATTAAGAATTAGCTATCGGCCATGATTATACGCTAGATGTCGTTGTTCCTAGTGGAAACTGGATAACGACAGTTCTTCATAGATTTGTCTAAAACCATTTAGTAATTTAATTACGGTTTCTTCAAATCGGATGCCATGATTTATCTGACATTAATAGGCGAGGTATTTTTTCAAGTCAAGATATTTTTACAAATGGCCATGTTATCGGGCAATTTTAAATAATTTTTTTCATTGACAGAGACAAATGCTATTGCTGTCTTTATTATAATATAATTCATCACATCTCTTAGTTGACGTTAGTTGAATACTTATGTAACCTTTGTGGAAATGGCCATGTTATCGGGCAATTTTAAATTATTTTTTTCATTGACAGAGACAAATGCTATTGCTGTCTTTATTATAATTCATCACATCTCTTAGTTGACGTTAGTTGAATACTTATGTAACCTTTGTGGAAATATATAATCCTTTAATCTGTCAGTAGCCATACAAACGTTTAATAGAGACTTGATAGGTAGTTTCTGGCTGAAATTCTAACGTTGAAAAAATATCTGACAGTGACAGCCGTTGAAAGGAAAATGAAGGAAAATTTCTACATAGCAGCTTAGCAGTCAAATTACCGGCTCTGAAGTTAGATTGACGTCTCCAGGACTAAAGCGGATGTTATATATAACGTAACTATAGTAACGTCAGCTTCCGGAAAAATTGCAATCAATCATTGGTTAAACGTTTTTGTTATTACGTAACCATGGTAATGTCACCTTCTGAAGAAACCGCGAGCGATCATTGGTTAACCCGCCCCATTGGTCAGCAGAGTTCGGCCGAAGTCGTGAGACCAGTCTCATAAGCTGTCGGAACCCGATTTGTATTATTCGACCAAGTTGCGAACAGTGCGAACAATAAACATTCCCGTGTATTATTTAATTTGAAGTTGTCATAATATAAATATATTTATCTCTTTCATTTTCTCTCTGCTCTGTCTTTAATGGTCCGTTAGAAGTGTTGCTGTTTGTACAGCGTGAAAACTTACGTGCAATCATGTTAGCCCGGACCGATAGGGCCCTCCGCTCCCGCTCCATGTCCTTATCATCTTTGAGGTCCGCCGTGACTACGTGTCCTAAATACTTGAAGGTATCCACCCGTTCGAGAACAGACCCGTTAAGTTTAATGGGTGTCACTTCACTTGTTTTGCCTCGACCGACCTCAAAGACCATGTATTTACTCTTATTCACATTATATTTTAAACCATGTGAATTGGCGTATGTCTCACACACCTCGAGCAACTTACGAATACCACCCACAGAAGCACTTAGCAGAACCATATCATCTGCGTAACTAATATTATTAATACATATGTCGTCAATATGGCATCCGATATGCATTCTGCCAAGCGCATCCAAGAGCTCATTCATATAGAGGTTGAACAGAGTGGGTGAACTTAAGCCCCCCTGCCTCACCCCGCACTCCAACCTATATGGATCGGACAGTACATTTGCCCATCTAACGCTGTTGACTTGGTTTCCATACCAGTACTTGAAGATGCTCACCAGTCCAGATGGAAGTTTAATAGCATCAAGTTTCTTCCATAAAATATCGTACGAAACCAAGTCAAAAGCCCTAGACAGGTCTAGGAAACAAGCGTATATAGGCGAGTTTTTGCCTACATAGTACTTGACAGTGTGCTTAAGCGCCAATATAGCACTTTCCGTGGATAACCCAGGCCTAAAACCAAATTGGTTATGATTTATTTCCACGTACTCGTTTAAACGCGTGTTAAGCACACTATCAAATACTTTGGCAATCACAGTTGCGAGTGATATCGGCCTATAGTTATTTACATCGGACAGGTCACCGGTTTTGTTCTTAACTATAGGCACAACTATCGTTTTCATTAAGTCGCTCGGTATATAAGAATGCGTCACACATAAATTGAACAGCATTGCTAACACTCTTCTTAAATGAGGGCCTGCATGTTGAAGGTGCTCAGCGCTGAGGCAATCATGTCCCGGAGACTTGCCACGCGACACGGTCTTTACAGCCTTATCCACCTCACGGGCAGTAAACAACGGGCACGTGACGTCAGCCTCAGCGCTGCCCACCCTCGGCTCCTTCTGCCTCAAGGGAGTTCTTACAAAAAAGTGATCCTTAAAGATATTAGAGATGCACCTTGCATCGCTTTCACCGTTAACACTAACCGGCAAGCCAGACCGAAGCTTCATGTTATTCGTAGCCTTCCAAAATGTTTTAAAATCTTTATTTGAGTGATGAGATGCAATCACGTCCATTTTGATTTGATTCTGGTGATCCTGGCACCATTTTAATCTTGATTTGAAAATTTTCCGGCTCTCGATCATGTGATCAAAGTAAGGACCATTTCTAGGCTTTCCCTGCATATTCCACTCATGAAACCTCGCCCTAGCTAGCCTGTGAGCCTCACCTACATGTCTGTTCCACCCAATCAGCCTACTTTTATGTTTAGGTTTACAACCTACCCAGGTTGCGGAAGCGGCTTCCTTAAGGACAGACACTACGTTACAATATAATACATTTATAATTTCTTTATGACTAGGTATATTACAATAGGCATCAGCACATGTTGCGAATTCTGAAGGAAAATCAATAGTTTTTAAGTTATTATGACATTGCTCAGTGTAATCAGTAACCTGCTTGCCTGACCTACTGCCCCACAATACAGACTGATCAAAGAAACCGCCGACATGATTTAGTCTGCGCGTTAATATATTAATATCTATGTTGAGTACAATGGGGAAATGGTCAGACCACGTGACACTATAATCTACGTACACATTTCGAACAGATAGTAATGCAGACTGCGTTACCACAAAATGGTCTAACCAGCGCCTACCTTATGAGCGTCGCTAATATACGTGTAAGTGTCAGACGAAACACCTAGCATATCTATATCAACACAACACCAGTCCTGTTCACAACAATAGCTTAATAATTCGTTATAAAAAGGTTCGGTCGGATGAGCGTTAAAGTCCCCCATTAAATATACTGACTCTAAACTGTAATCACTAATGATAGCACTCACCGCGCTCAGACAATCCGTGAATTCGGGTAGGTTTACCGTACAATCCGTTGGCATGTACACATTAATCACTAAAAAAGGTCTATCACTTGTGACTACTTTAATGGCACACACACGAGGATTATCGCACTTTATTACAATGACTTCGGTAAACATCGCGCTCCTCCAGAGTATGCCTACACCGCCGTGTGGACGTCCGCGTACGATTCCCGCCGTGGTATCAATTGCGGAGGTCCCCGTAGAACAAAAGTAGTTATCTATTGTGTTTAGGTATGGGATCTCATCCGGATACAACCATGTCTCTTGTATACCAATAATATCCGATGTCTTACATAACTGCCTAATACTATCGACGGAGCGTTTCACGTTCTTACAGTTATAACTCGTTATAGTACACTTACTATGCTGTTTAAAAGTATTAGACATTATTTATGTAAACTGATTATGTGCCGATATCAGAGGTCCCTCCGATCGATTTTTATACTTGAAGTTGACAAATTATCGGAATATAATACCTTTAGGCCATATCTTCTTATCTAGGAACAGAGGCAATTTATTCTCAGATACAAAAAACTTGTACGACTTATGGTTGACTTTCTTTTTAATTTCGATCTTTTCCAAGATAACGATCTCGTTAGTTTTCTCACTAATATACGTAACAATATCATTTTCATTCGTGTCCGTGTGTATGTTCGAGATAAACACAGGAACTTTCCGTTCCGCCGCTTTAAACCCGCATCCAATTTCGGTTGCTGTACCTATTTGCCCTTTATACCGATTATTTGACCTTTTCTTTCGGTAACTTACAGTCTGCCACTCTTGCTCATTCTCATTTTCGCGCATATTTACTTCCGTCGTGGATTTAATCGTAATGTTGTCATCAGTTATCACGCGGGTCGGCACAGGTGGCACGCTCAGCTGTTCGGAGCGATGAGTCACCTGTTTTACCGTAACGTTCGACTCGAGCTGCGTATTACTTTTCTGCGCGGTAGACTGTCTACCCTCAGTCACAATTGAACGATACTGTATATTATTTTTGTCTTTAGCTGGAGATAAAGATACAGTATCGGATTCTGTATTTAATGTCGAGTTTTGATCATTTGTTAGCCCGATTGGGCCGCTATCCATGCACCAGGCTCCTCTTCTGGTATTGACGTGACATATCGACGATAATCGTGCTGGTGCAATATTGCTCATTTGCTGAAACTCGCTTTTAAAGTTATCAAAATCGTTTACAGTAACAAAAGTCGATTTCATTGTGTTCACCTCATCTCGAAGCCGCGCTAGGTCCTTGACTATCTTGCTGCAGTCGAAATGATCTAGATTCAGAGGTGGTAATTTATCCAGATTCCGCGCAACAAACACTGGTAAACCTTCGTCGGTTGTTCTAAAGATACGAATAATATCTTTAAGATTCCGGTCATTTTTCCCATCCCCTTTCCTCTGAGTACACTGTTGCGAGGGAAGCGCTCCGAATAGTAACGCTTTCGAAGTTTCAACTTCTTTTTCAGAAAAAGACGATGTACATAAAATGAGCAGCGTATCTTCATCAACACACGAGACTTTATTTTGAATGAACGCTAACATCTCGTCAATCACTATGTTACACTCGTTACACTTAAGAGTATTCGACATAATTTCGACAGTATTTGCCGGTCGCGTAAAAGCATGCATCATCGCTGAGCGCACGCGCGAGACTGAGCCGTTGCGTTCGTGTGCCTATGCACACGAACGCAAGTTTGGTTGTCGATGGTCGCTTGGAGAGTGTGGTAGGGAGCGGCGGCCGCGCCTCTTGAGGTGAACATCCTGTATTTTGATGACTGTTAACGCCTGGTAACACTGGCACCGGCGTTGACCAATCCAGACGACCGTCGGTAGCGAATCAGACTGCTCCGAGAGCGCGACAACAGCGCCCAGGTTGCGCGCACACGACACCACACGCAGCACCGCACCGAGACTACAAATTCTCTTTCCTTCTAACCACTGAAGCCGCCGCACGTGTCCTAGACATAAATAAGAACCTCTGCTTAGCGATTGTACCTTATCTATAATTAAAATGGTAACTATTAACAAGTAGTTTTACTTAGAGGCGCTAACAATGACGCTTGCTCGAATTTTCCAGGCTAGCCGATGGAATCTTCGAGAACTACCTCCAAGCCCGAGTGGACTCCCGTCTCCACATAGCTTGCGAGACGCTGTCCTGGCTGCGGTTCTACGACACCATCCACTCTTGGACGCTACGTACCCAGAACTACTCCTTATATGGAGCCCTGCCATTATGTATAGCTAGGTAAGGTAAAATCGGTTCTGTTATTACTAACTACAACCTATCATAACATAATATTTCTTATTTGTATGTTGCTGTTGCTATTCGTAGACCAGCAAAATGGGTATGTGTAGTAATTATACCTGGGATAACGGGATTTGATATCGATTAAAAAGATGTCGATATAATTATAATAAAAGATGTGCTTATTGAACATTCTCGTTTACAGTACCGAGGTTCGATGTCATATCTGATATCGGGCCTCTTCAGATAGTAAAACTATGCCGATGTCATTTTAATCACAATTAAATATTGATATTTAATATTAATTGTATATTTTGAAAACTATTTTAAAATAAACGCGTAACTACCCGTTTAAATTTATTTTTTATTTTAATTGAAGAGTAAGTACCTAATATTTATTTATGCCGAATAACATTTTGATGTTGTCATTCACAGTAACGATATATTTTTAGTCGATAAAATATTTTGCTACATCACTTTCGTATAAATGCCCCGAGTTATCCCAGGTATAGAGTAAATCAATTGCTAACACACTCGAATCTTATTTGCCACTGTTTGTTTTTAAATAAATAAAAAATAAATACAATAATCACTTTTCCAGATGTCACACATTATTAGCCTCTAGAACGCCGCAGAGAATCAAGTTCCCGACTCAAGCTCAAGAGGTTAGTTACTCTACTTATTTTAAACTTTTTAGGGTTCCGTAGTAAACAAGGAACCCTTCTGTCCGTCTGTCTGTCCGCAGCATAGCTCAGTGGCCGTTAGTACTAGAAATCTGCAATTTGGCACAGGTATACATATTTTAAAAAATTGAGACCATCCGCAGTAGGACCAAAGTAACCGAAGTAGCTCTCCGAATCGCTAAACTGAAGTGGCAGTGCGCGGGGCACATTGCGCGTAGAACCGATGGCCGTTGGGGCGGAAAGGTTCTCGAGCGGCGGCCACGTACCGGAAGGCGTAGCGTGGGTAGGCCCCCCACAAGGTGGACTGATGACCTGGTGAAGGTCGCAAGAGTCCGCTGGATGCGGGTGGCACAGGGCCGGTCATTATGGCAATCTTTGGGGGAGGCCTATGTTCAGCAGTGGACGTCTTTCGGCTGACATGATGATGATGATGATGATACATATTTATCACGCCGGCAAAGTGGTAGAATAAAAACTAGAAAAAAAAAATGTTTATTCCCTACTCGTGAAGTGGGGATGATTTTTTATTTTGATGTACCTACTCGTGAAGTGGGGATGATTTTTTATTTTGATGTAATCCTATAGTGTTGGGTATTATTGAATAGGTCTCTTAAAAAGAAAAAGAGTCTCGAAAGAAAGTTTAATTCTAAAGTCAAAATTTTCGGATATAACCTCTCCAGAATAAAAAAAAATTGTGTCTCCTCTCTAACTTTTGATCTGTGGTCCAAAAATATGAAAAAAATCATGAATAGTGGGCCTATACAATACTTGAAAATAAAACTATTTCGAAAATAATCGGTCCAGCTGTTTTTGAATAACTACTGAACCCAATAGCATGAATATATAGAAATGGCTCTCTGATAGGTGTTTTTACAGCGTTCATGATTTTATGGTTTATGATGCATGAGATACATTGTTTTGTATTATTGTGTTCTTAAACAACTTCTTCAACCTTTGTACTAACTGACTGTCTACCTCTTTATATTTTTCTATATTTGTTTTTTACATCAACTAAAATAACCATTGTAAATAATATTGTAATATCTGTTTTCTTGTGCTATACCATAAATATGTAGCTAATAATAGTAATAATATACTCGTATTTTTTATTAAATGTATTTGCATGTTGTTTACAAACAACTGTTGTTTACTAAATATACATTTGTCTGCCGTCGGACAAATGTATATTTATGAACATCTAAGTACAAAACCAACAAGTACTTTTTCTGCAAATAAATCATTCTTATACTTATTCTTTCATGGCCCGACATGCTCTTTGCCAGTTTTTTAATACTTAATATAGATAAGAGACGATTTTGAATTTAATATACGAGGGCGAGACGAGGAAGCTATCTAAAGGAAGTCTCTGTAACTCTGCTATCGCCGAACCGTGAGCTAGAATCGTGTGAGTTGACATGATTCATTCTCACCTTATTCCGTAATTGTTGTATTAAAAGTATACAGGGCGTCCTTAGCTATGGCTGTGAAACAGAGCCAAAATGTACATATCCATTAGCGTGATTAGGGTAGGTTATTTGAAATCATTCACTTTTTTATTTATCCCACAATGTCGTAACAGATGTGCTTACCATAGGAAAAATCAACTGCGAAAGACTCTGGTTGTCACGGGATTCGAACCCGCTTCCTCTGGATTGCCGGTCCAACGTGCTTCCAATTACACCAGACGACCTTCCGTCGATCACACCGAATTTAGTCAATAGTATTGTGAAGCTAATCACTAGCGACATCCGTCCGTAGTGTTTCGAAGGTACTACAACCTTAACTAACTTACAACTAACTAACTTTTTTAATTATGTCACTATAACCTTAAACCAATTCCAAGTAGTAAAGTAAGCTTCATGGTTTGTCTAATAGCTAAGGTGTCCTTTATAATGAATTGTGTTTTTTACAGATGTACCGGCGTCAAATGGAACTGGACGCCACAATGACGTCAGTAGCGCGCGGCTGTGCGGCCAGTGTTGCGCTATCGCGGCCGGCATTACGGCTTAGCTTGCTGCCATTACTGCCTTATCTATTGTCGCCAGTATTACGCACTGCTAATGTTCAGGTAATAGTGTAGACAGTATAGACGGAACTGGACGCCACAATGTCTTCAGTATCGTGACTGTGCGGCCAGTGTTGCGCTATCGCGGCTGATCCTGCTGCCGTTACTGCCTTATCTGTATCACCAGTATTATGCACTGCTAACGTCCAGGTAATAGTGTAGACAGTATAGACGGAACTGGACGCCACAATGACGTCAGTAGCGCGGCTGTGCGGCCAGTGTTGCACTATCGCGGCATTACGGCTTAGCCTGCTGCCATTACTGCCTTATCTATTGTCGCCAGTATTACGCACTGCTAACGTCCAGGTAACAGTGTAGACAGTATAGACGGAACTGGACGCCACAATGTTGTCAGTAGCGCGCGGCTGGTGTTACTGCCTTATCTGTTATTACCACTATTATGCACTGCTAACGTCCAGGTAATAGTGTAGACAGTATAAACGGAACTGGACGCCACAATGTCGTTAGTAGCGCGCAGCTCGTGTTACTGCCTTATCTGTTATCACCACTATTATGCACTGCTAACGTTCAGGTAATAGTGTAGACAGTATAGATGGAACTGGACGCCACAATGACGTCAGTAGCGCGGCTGTGCGGCCAGTGTTGCGCTATCGCGGCCCGCATTACGACTGAGCCTGCTGCCACTACTGCCATATCTATTATCACCAGTATTACGCACTGCTAATGTTCAGGTAATAGTGTGGACAGTATAGACGAAACTGGGCGCCACAATGTCGTCAGTAGCGCGCGGCTGGTGTTGCCTTATCTGTTGTCGCCAGTACTGCGCACTGCTAACGTCCAGGTAATAGTGTAGACAGTATAGACGGAACTGGACGCCACAATGTTGTCAGTAGCGCGCGGCTGGTGTTACTGCCTTATCTGTTATCACCAGTATTATGCACTGCTAACGTCCAGGTAATATTGTAGACAGTATAAACGGAACTGGACGCCACAATGTTGTCAGTAGCGCGCGGCTGGTGTTACTGCCTTATCTGTTATCACCAGTATTATGCACTGCTAACGTCCAGGTAATAGTGTAGACAGTATAAACGGAACTGGACGCCACAATGTCGTTAGTAGCGCGCAGCTCGTGTTACTGCCTTATCTGTTATCACCACTATTATGCACTGCTAACGTTCAGGTAATAGTGTAGACAGTATAGATGGAACTGGACGCCACAATGACGTCAGTAGCGCGGCTGTGCGGCCAGTGTTGCGCTATCGCGGCCCGCATTACGACTGAGCCTGCTGCCACTACTGCCATATCTATTATCACCAGTATTACGCACTGCTAATGTTCAGGTAATAGTGTGGACAGTATAGACGAAACTGGGCGCCACAATGTCGTCAGTAGCGCGCGGCTGGTGTTGCCTTATCTGTTGTCGCCAGTACTGCGCACTGCTAACGTCCAGGTAATAGTGTAGACAGTATAGACGGAACTGGACGCCACAATGTTGTCAGTAGCGCGCGGCTGGTGTTACTGCCTTATCTGTTATCACCAGTATTATGCACTGCTAACGTCCAGGTAATATTGTAGACAGTATAAACGGAACTGGACGCTACAATGTCGTCAGTAGCGTGACTGTGCGGCCAGTGTTGCGCTATCGCGGCCGGCATTACGACTGAGCCTGCTGCCATTACTGCCTTATCTATTGTCGCCAGTATTACGCACTGCTAACGTTCAGGTAACAGTGTAGACAGTATAGACGGAACTGGACGCCACAATGTTGTCAGTAGCGCGCGGCTGGTGTTACTGTCTTATCTATTGTCGCCAGTATTACGCACTGCTAACGTTCAGGTAATAGTGTAAACAGTATAGATGGAACTGCACGCCACAATGTGGTCAGTAGCGCGCGGCTGGTGTTACTGCCTTATCTGTCGTCGCCAGTATTACGCACTGCTAATATTCAGGTAATAGTGTAGACAGTATAAAAGGAACTGGACGCCATAGTGTCGTCTGTAACGTGACTGTACGGCCAGTGTTGCGCTATCGCGGCTGATCCTGTTGCCGTTACTGCCTTATCTGTTATCACCAGTATTACGCACTGCTAACGTCTAGGTAACAGTGTAGACAGTAAAGACGGAACTGGACGCCACAACGTTGTCAGTAGCGCGCGGCTGATGTTACTGCCTTATCTATTGTCGCCAGTACTGCGCACTGCTAACGTCCAGGTAATAATGTAGACAGTATAGTCTACCAATGGGACTGGACGCTACAATGCCACCTGGGTCATTGTCAGTCGGAAAGACAAAAGTTGTCCACTAGGTGGTCAAAAGTTAACAGCTTGTATAAATCTTTGTTACGATTTTATTGCATAGGGCTGTAGATCGGCGAACCCAGTTGTACCCAATATTAGTACAAGAATTCCTTAACTTTAGGTATGTCCATCGAAAAGACGATAACCTAAATCTGACAATGACCCACCTGCACTGAGTCTACTGCCGCTACTGCCATATCGTCGGGGATCGTTCAATATTGCGTAACTAACAAATTCAATTAGGATCAATTTGAGTGTCAATTGTTTGATATTTGAACTCTATCTGTTTTGGTAGTATCTCCCACGATATGTGTTGTCTCCCTCCCGGGGCATCCAGGCGTCAACCCCCATTGTGTGTATTGTATTTGACATTTGATTGAAACATTTCCCTTAGCTTTTCATTTAACAGTAATTCCAGAGTTTTTCTAATCAAAACAGATTGCAACCGCATGTTAATATTTATTTGTTTTGACAAACACGACCGACTAGCAACAGACAAAGGGAAGGTATATATCTTTAGATAAGGTTTTACGTATTTAGCGAGGAGTAAAGTCAAACAAGAGTCATTCATATTTTTACAAAAATATCCATAATCCTTGAATATTTCTTTATAATCATAAATCGACTAAGCGACCATTGATCTCGAAATGGTTTTCAAAATATGACTTTCCGAAAATAATGATCAATCCCAATTGGATGAAATCGTTTTTTTTTTTTAATTTTAAATTCGGTGTTGTTTAACAGTAACTTTTGTTTGACAGCTATGCACTGAAAACGAGCGTAAAGCGCTAAGGTCGTGCGCGGGTGCAATGTGCGACTACGGGCTGCAATACATCCAGCAGAGAACTCCTGAAGGACTATATACATTCGTGCTCGAGCCTGACATACACAAGATTGCTTTCTTCGGTCAGTTCTTGTACTTAATTAAATATTACCTATAATCTGGCTGACAACCTAATTTGCAAATTTTCTAAAAGCGGGCAATAATTAGGGTCTACATTTTTGAAATTCTTTGCTTTTTTCTACTGACAAGTTGACTTGACTACAACTGTGCCTGATACAGAGATTTTGCACTGTGAGAACAGCCAAATTTACCGCCGCTCAAAAGGCGATCACACATTTCCAGTACAAAAGCCATAATAGTTATTTATGTGGCTGGCGCATAATAGATGCCTAATTATGTACAGTCACATACATAACTTTATCTACCTCGATATCATAAATTTAGAATGCCAATTTACCTTTATTTATATTGATATCCACAAAGTAAATTAATAACTATTCAAATCAGTTGAAATCACTCAATTTGTGTAAAAATATCCTAGAATAAATATTTATTAAAAAAAAAAACGAAATGGAGTTGACTTTATAACATTAATGTATTGACGCCGATACTTTAATGTTAACATTATGATTCATTGCACTTTAATGTTAACATTATGATAACAGGTACTGGTTTCTTAATATTATAGGTCATTACATTACCACTTCTGAGTACATAATAGGGAAATTATGATATGGATGTAGATAAAAATATATAAGATTTTTTATAGTTATTTGCAGGATAATGTTGATTGGCCAGTCAGGGCTTGTCCATTAATCACGTCACGTATAGGGGGAGGGAGGGGTCAGGAAATAATCACCAATTATCACCATAGGGAAAGGGGGTTCATCGGACAAATCACGTGTAATTTTTTGCCACTCTCTGCTAAACAGCATACTTTTTTTAAAACATAACCAGATGTCAAATCCTGAACTGAGTTTTAAAACTAAGCGGATATTTACCTCGTAGTTGGCAAAAAAGTTTTTTCCCAACACGTGTGCTAAATAAAGTACGTAAATTGAAGTGTTATTAAAAGGACTAGTTAAGTTGGCAAAAAATTACACGTCATATTGGCTAGGGAGGGGTGGGGGGGGGGGTCCTGAAAATATCACCAAGTATCACCATGGGGGAAGGGGTGGTCTAAAATAAGCCAAAATCGTATGACGTGATTAATGGACAAGCCCTCAAGTGTGTTGGTGCCCTCCCCTTTTCTCTGTCACACTGATGTCTCTATCGGAGGAACAGAAACAGATATTTACGTTTTTTGAAGTTCGAAGGAAAGAGATGGCAACATTAGCTATAGGCAGCAGTAGAAATTCAACTTAGGACTACCTATTATTATTTTGTTCATTTAATGATTGAAATTAATTATTCACAAATCCTATTTTTATTCTTAGCTGTACAATCGAGGACCATACAGGTACAAATTATGAAGTATTCAGATATACAAATTGTTTTTTTGCCGTTTATTTCATAGTTATTTTTTTATCAAAAATGGCTAATTGTACAGTCGCCATCCGATATATCAAAGCTGCACTGCCGAACATGCACTGGTATTATCAAATCGGAATCAGAAGGGGATTCGAAAGTACTGTTGACACAACTTGTTGGCAGTTTGGACTGTCCCATTGCGAGGCATTGGAATAATGTCCATATAGGTATTAAGTTAACTTAATTAAATTTAAAATATAAAATAAAATTTAAGGTGTAATATAATGTAATTTAATTGTAATTTAATTTAATATTAATTTTAATTGTATGTGAATTTATTGTATTCTATGGATCCTGTTATCCGAAATAAATGAATTATTATTATTACAACTAGTAACACAACATTTACCAAGAAAAAAGTTGTTTGTAGATGTAGTGAGTGATTAATTAATATATTATCCGTAAGACTCTACGATACATAACATAGTTGTAACTAAGAATATATGAATACATAATTATAACTATAAATATATCCTAGATTGACTTAAGCACTGTCGTGTCAACAGTACTTTGACAATAATAGAGATCTGCTCAGATATTTAGCACCCCGGCAGCTTTGATATATCTGATGGCCGTGACTTTTCGTACGAATCTGTCATTCTCATACATTTCTTACTTATCGCTTATCGTATACGATTACAGAACAGCATCTTGGCTGGGCCTGCTGAATTTGCAACGCTATGACAATAGAAGTCTTCTCAAATATTTGTCTTAAAATTCTTTTCGTCGTCTCGTTTCATACGACTCTGTTGCGCTTTTAGTTGCTGTTTCGACTCAGTATATAAAAAAATCCGGTGCTTTTGTATTTCTTTTTCAAGCTAGATTTTAATCCACACATGAGACACTGAAATGTAAACATCATGTCATTCAAAAATCACCGCGTGATTTTTTTCATTGTCTTATTTTTACGGATGCAAAATAAGACAACGAAAAAAATGTTGACCCATTTGACCCGTTTAGCACCCTAGCTTCGATATCCGATGGTGACTTATAATTAGTTATAATGGATTATTTTCGTTCGTCAGGCAACGAGGATCGAGCGCGGCCGCCGCCTCCCATCCGGCAAGCCATCGCGCGCGAACAACAGCTGGAGGTTATCCGAAGGAACGAGGAAATGGTATGCCATAGTTGGACGTAATTGGGTCAAACGCAAACCCATGTTCGGAGTCTTTCCGGTGAACAATCTATAGGCCTATAAAGCTTGATTTTCTTATGAAAGCCTTATCTTCATTAAGATGTACTCCTTTTTCATTGCGTTGTATGATAAAAATCATTACTACCTGTCCACAGACTGTTAACTATCGACCACAGGAAAGAAAAAGTGCGTGTTCAGCTGAACCGTAGAGCCCCTCTTTCCTGTGGCCAATTGTAAGTAACTGGTAGGAGTATAGTCGCGATTTTTATCGTACCCTCCTGACGCCCAGAGACCTATTAAAAGGTCTCCTCAATCAAATGAAATCCTATTCTATTTCCTGTACTATTAATTCAAAATTAACTGGCCGTTTTTATTGTCTGGGCGGCATGAGGCTATAATTCGATAGAAAAGGAGTGCCTTTAAATGACAATAAGGGTTTAATGAGAAAATTAACTCTCATAGCCCTTAACTTTTAAAATGTCTACCGGAAAGACTCATAACATGATTTTGAGTTTGACTCTGTTCTGCAAAAGGGAACTAATCCACACGAAATGTCATTTCAAAGATTTACTCGTTTGTTTTGATGTAAGGTGTGAATTGTATGGTAGTGGTGTTTTTGTGACATTTAACCAAAAATATTGAAACATTTTTAAACAACGGCTACTCTTGTAATATGTTTAGTAAAGTAAAAGTTCCGCCAGTTATAATGGGGCATTCCACGAGAATGTCACTTACGTGACGCTTATACTATCTATGGCAGCTACGTTAAATAAATGCCTAAAGTTATAAAAAACGTGTGAGTGAACGTGTAAGTTAAGTCTCGAAATATTACCACACTAGAACTTGGGTTCCTATCATTTTTAGAAGTACTAAAAGAATCGCGTTACGTAAGCGACATTCTCGTGGAATGCTCCTAATACTCAATCAGTGGTCGGAATTCTGGTAGCATTTTGAGCTGTCATAGTGACTTCTCATTTATCGACTACCGATATTCATAATTATATCGATAAATTATAGAACAATTTTAAAAATGGCATTTTTTTGCACCTACAAATGGATATTTGACTGTAAACGAAGTCGTTTAAAACCAGACAATATGGAAAAAATATGACTATTTCTTTTACAAAGAAAATAATGACGAAAAACTTATTATCACTGAAATAAACGTGAAAATAAAATTAATGTAATGTAAAACATTGAACTGAACTGATTCCATTTAAAATTGTTACATATTAAATTTTGACTTTTAACTTTTGATTGTATTCTGTATTAACCGATATAATTATTAATGTCGGTAGTCGATAAATGAGTAGACCTTATGACAGGTCGAAAATGCTACCAGAAATCCGACCACTGCTCATAATAATAATAAAATATCCAAATTAACTGAATATAACGCCATCTTTTCCATTTACATCAGAATCTGTAGCCGGCCAAAACAAACCATTTTTTTATTTGAACCGTTATTTCTCTCAGGCTAACAGAGTGAGCGGCACCCAGAAGAGAACAGAAGACACCAGTAAACCAATGCCAGAGATGAAGGCACCACCACTTAAGAAGGATGTCCCTCTGCCCAACCATTTGCAGAGGTTGAAACCGAAGGAAGTCACCAAGGCAGCGCCGCAGGTTAGTTGCATGGTTGTAATATTCATTCTGATGATGGACGACGATACATGCCTAATACCGCCAACTTCTAAATTTGTACATTTGGAGGATTAGTCTGTTATTCCAACCAATGGCATATACCACAAAACTTTACAAGCGTACAATTCTACAAAATTCCCATACAAAAAGTTGTCAATTTTGTAGAATTGTACGCTTGTAAAGTTTTGTGGTATAGGGGCCGGTGTCATGAGAGTGACGGAGATAAACCTTCGAAATTTGCCGACGAGGCGGCCACGCTGGCGTATAAATATAATAATGAAAAGACAACTAGAAAAAGGCCGTGTGGTGACGGCAGTAAGAATACATTTGTCACCCACCACCCCAACTCCTGCGGGTGTCGTAAAAGTCGACTAAGGGATTGAAGTGTCACTGACCATTATTTGATAAAAGATTGATGATGGGCAGCAGCGTCATCATAATGCACACATTACTGCGATCGCCAATCCGGTTGCCCAGCGTGGCGATTATGGGCATTTACCTCCTAATGCGTCTATACACATAGTTAATAGGAGAGGCCTACGTCCTGCAGTGGACTATCATAGGCTGATGATGACGATGATGAACTAGAAAAAATGTGACCATTGATGTTTTCAGGGCTTAGCTTTTAAATAAAAAAATTTAAGCACATATCTTAATTTTATCTGAACAAGCAGTGTACACTCCATGTAAAGGACAGTTCATTAGTCGAGCAGCCGAATTTTGTATCGGTATTCAAAGACAAGTGCCGTTGTACTATGTTATATTTTAATCTAGATTATAAAGCAGATCTCACCAATCAATTCCATATGAATTGATTGCTTTTGATGAAACATATTTTTTCAAACAAAACTTGGAGTGGTCAGAAGTGTAATAATAATATAGACCATGTATCGATAATTTGAGTTTATCGATGTGGCCTTATCCTTACATGTCAAGAAAATTTGCCCTACTGATTCCTGTATTAACATAGGTATACTGCTCGTCTTGATGGTCACCTACACTCACAAAAGTATCAACAGTGTTTGGATTATTAACCTTTAGTATGCGTTACCGTCAAGCAGTTCAATCAAGATTTAACTTTGACGGCTATTGCGTAAAGTCAAATTGTAATGGAGCAGATCTGCTACTAAGCATACGAAAGGTTAGCCCCATTATTGGCGACAAATAACCACGGCGCAAACACGAGTATTCTCCATAACAATTTATAAATAAACACTACGTATATAAATTGCGTGTGACCAAAGATTAAATTGCGGAGTCATCTATGAATAGTGCCATGTATTCCTGTTTGTCTCAATCTAGATCGCACAGCAGATCTCAGCAACCAATTTCCGCCGCCCCACACATTTGCAGCTAAACTTCCACTCGAAAGAATCGCTGTTTAAGAACGGTTGGCCTGATAAAGGAGCTCATTACCGCTGAATGGCCGCGCCGCAGATTGCAGTTTACTCGCTTGATGGAATATATTAGTGGCGCTGGAGGCAGCGATGTTTCGGAGACGTCAACAACGTTTTTGGCGAGACTTTTTTGGACTTTGCTTAGTTTGTGCTTCATGCTTTTCATCCTTACCCCTTAATCATAAGCGTCTAAAGAATCTGCTCATTGACTTAGCCTGCTACAGCGTAGGTAAATTATTTTTTATACTCCCGTACTTTTATTTGCCATTTACATGGTCGTGAACACACCTTTAAGCCCCTACCTTACAGATGTCAAGATAAGTCTATATTGTTTATTCCCTATAAACGCATTCGGGTTTACACGCAGTGCGTTTTTTGCACTTTAAGGCACCTCGTGTATACAAGACTTAATGAAATAAACCTAATTTTAAATGTAATTTCTGATGAACAGTTGACCATAGAGCACCTTTCTTTTTTAATTTTGACGTCGCCCGCCCGACCTTGATGATTTAATAAAATTGCGTTTGACTAATAATATTTCTTAAATTTACAATTTTATTTGAAAATAAGTGTGTGATCGTAGAAAAAGTATTGTAAGCAACATTGTTTAACTGAGTCAAAAAATGCTGGTGGCAACTCTAATAACAATTTTCGGCTTGGCCTCAAATTGTTACCCACGCCACTCACCTTTTTTCACCTCTGTTAAACAAGGGTTGCATTAAATACTACTTATTATACAAAGGGACTGTTGACCTCTGTCATTATAGTTATAATGATATTGATAGTACAATGCGTGAACGACGTTTTCGGCGGGACTTTTTTGGACTTTGCTTAGTTTGCGCTTCATGCTTTTCATCCTTACCCCTTAATCATAAGCGTCTAAAGAATCTGCTCATTGACTTAGCCTGCTACAGCGTAAATTATTTTATATAAAGGGACTGTTGACCTCTTTCATTGTGATTATAGTCATAATGATATTCATAGTACAATGCGTCAACAACGTTTTCGGCGGGACTTTTTGGACTTTGCTTAGTTTGCGCATCATCCTTTTCATCCTTACCCCTTAATCATAAGCGTCTAAAGAATCTGCTCAAGGACTTAGCCTGCTAGAACCTAAATGTTTTTTTACAAAGGGACTGTTGACCTCTTTCATTGTGATTATAGTCATAATGATATTCATAGTACAATGCGTCAACGACGTGTGGAAGCCGTGTGACCGGGATGATTAACGTCTTCGGCTAACACAATATATATAATATTACAATAAAAGAGAAAAAGCGAATTTTATTGTCTAATTTATTTTCTCTGACAAGACAAGACAAGACATTGACAGAAGTCCCAGGCGCGCGCAACCGCGCTCGCCACATGGCTCCCCTCCGAAGACCGTCACTACGGGCGAGAATAGTCGGGGAACCTTACTCTGCGTCCTGAACGAGTTGTGATGATCTTTATTCGGTCTTCGTAGTCAACTATGTCTTGCTGAGTGTTTCCTTTAGAATGGTTGGTGTTTCCTAGTATATAAGCTGGCTTCAGGCGATCGACCGACACCGTAACGGGTTTTCCTTTGATGAGCAGCTTATAAACCTTTTCGGTTCTTCCTATAACGGAGTGCGGCCCAGTGTACGCAGGCTGCAGAGCACCACGAAGAGCGTCTTCCCTTAGGAATACGTGACTGGTTGTGGCCAAATCCTTGAATATAAACGTCGGTGGGTTACTGTGACGTGAGGAAGGCTTAGGTTGAAGCTTCTCGATAGTCGATCGCAGCCGCATTATATAGTCCGTCATATCGGTAGTACCAGGTGTACATGGGTTAAAGAATTCACCAGGTAGCCTTATCGTCTCTCCATATACGATCTCCGCTGACGAAGTTTGAAGGTCCTCTTTAAATGCGCTTCTAATCCCCAACAATACTAGCGGGAGCGATTCGGTCCAGTTTTCTGATGAGTGACAGGTAATGGCAGCTTTGAGTTGCCTATGGAAGCGTTCGACGAGGCCGTTACAGGCAGGGTGGTAAGCTGTTGTCTTCTTATGATGGAATCCGGAAATCTTAGCGAGATGCTGAAATAAGGCTGACTCGAACTGTCGTCCACGGTCTGTCACGATGGATGATGGGCACCCGAAGCGTGCTATCCATCCGGATAATAAGGCTTTTGCTACTGTTTCAGCGGTCGCGTCGACGATCGGCATAGCTTCTGGCCATCTAGAGAAACGGTCCACGGCGGTGAGACAATAGCGGTATCCATTAGAAGGAGGCAACGGTCCGATGAGGTCGATGTGTACATCCGCGAATCGAGCGCGAGGCAGTGAAAAGTTACTCAAAGGAGCCGTAACGTGCCTCGTTATCTTTACGCGTTGGCAGGAGATACACGCGCGTGCCCAGTCTCGACAGTCTTTCCGAATACCTGGCCATACGTAGCGTGTTGCGACTAATTGTGCTGATGCGTTTGCTCCAGGGTGGCTCAGCATGTGTAGGCTATCGAATACTTGTTTTCGCATACCTTGCGTGACGTAGGGTCTTGGCATCTGCGTTGTAGTGTCGCAATACAGCTCGGTATCTGAACCAGGAAGTTTTACTTTTGTCAGTCTGAGTGATGTTCTGTTATTTAGGAGTTGGTGTATCTCTGGGTCTTCTCGTTGGGCTTCGGCTAGTTTACTGAAATCTATAGCTGATTGGATTTCTTCTATACGCGATAATGTATCTGCTACTACGTTATCTTGGCCAGAGATGTGACGTATATCAGTGGTAAATTGAGATACGTAATCTAGATGTCTGAACTGCCGAGGTGAACATTTTTCTTTTCGGTTGGTGAATGCAAAGGATAGAGGCTTGTGGTCGGTGTATATGGTGAAATTTCTGGCTTCGAGCATGTGACGAAAATATTTCACTGCTTCGTATATGGCAAGAAGTTCCCTGTCATAAGGTGAGTACTTCTGTTGAGCAGGGCTGAGCTTTCTGGAGAAGAACGCTAGAGGCTGCCATGATCCGTGCTGCTGCTGCTGTAGCACCGCACCTAAAGCAGTATCAGATGCATCACATACTAGGCCGAGCTTTGCTTGACAGACAGGGTGAGCAAGCATCGTCGCTTTACAGAGCCCTTCCTTGCATTTGTCGAACGCCTCCAGCGTGCAGTTAGATATATCGACAGGCTGCGAGTTCTTGATGGATCCGCGCAGTAAAGCGTTTAGCGGAGCTTGAATGCGTGCGGCATTAGGAATGAATCGCCGGTAAAAATTAAGCATTCCTAAAAACCTTCTTAGCTCTTTAACGGTCCTGGGGACTGGAAAGTTTTTAATTGCTTCAACCTTTGTATCTAGTGGTTTGGTCCCATTCGCTGAGATAGAATATCCAAGGAAGGTGATTTCAGGAACGGCGAAAATGCATTTTGCTGTATTTATTACCATGCCGTATTCTTTAAGCCTGGTGAAAACGGAACGTAGGTGTACCTCGTGTTCTTCAGTATTCTTCGAAAATATCAGGAAATCGTCGAGGTACGTATAACAGAAATCCAGGCCCCTGGTCATTTCGTCCACGAATCGTTGAAAGGTTTGCCCTGCGTTCCGTAAGCCGAACGTCATGAACGGGAACTCGAATAACCCGAAGGGGGTCGTTATAGCCGTTTTCGGGATATCCTCTTCACTGACGGGGATTTGATTATATGCCTTTACTAGGTCTAGTTTGGAAAACACATTACATCCTGATATACCTTGTGCAAAATCGTGGATGTGGCGTATAGGGTATTTGTCGGGTACCGTTCGAGCATTCAGCATACGGTAGTCCCCACAAGGGCGCCAACCATTATCCTTCTTCGGTGCCAAATGTAAAGGTGATGACCAAGGACTTTTAGAAGGCCTAGCTGTCCCGTCTTTGAGCATGGATTCGAACTCGCGCTTCGCGATTATTAACTTGTCTGGAGCTAGTCGTCGAGGGGATGATGCAACCGGTGGCCCGGGAATGGTTTTAATATAATGTACGGTGTTATGCTTGGCTTGACTTAGCACTCCGGCTGGATGCGTTATCTCAGGGAATTCTTTTAACAAACTATGCCATTTTGAGTCACCGGTCATGGTTTTAATGGAAAATATCATGGCTGACGAGGCGGCGAGAGTACCCGTTGCGAATAATAATGTAGTAGCATCAAGCAACCGTTGGTTGTGTATGTCGACCAGAAGGTTGTAGTGTTTAAGGAAATCTGCTCCGATTATTGCTCTAGTAACGTCAGCAACGATAAAACGCCAAGGAAATTCCCGCCGTAGGCCCAGGTCTAGATTTAAATGTGCGTAGCCAAATGTGCTTATGATAGAGCCGTTGGCAGCACATAGTTGATAGTTCGTTTTAGGGCGGCGCTGTTTAAGTGATGTGCAAGGGAAAACGCAGACTTCGCTGCCTGTGTCGACGAGGAACTGCATCTTGGACTTGCGGTCTGTCACAAACAGGCGACCTGAAGAGCTTGGGCAATCATCCGTCGCCATTACTGACTGCCCGGCGAGTTTTCCGACGTGAAGTCACATGGCTTGTCGCACTTGGTCGCATTTCTACCAAACTTGGCGTGAAACCAACATACAGGAAACTTTCGATAGCTGGATGTCGAGCGTCTCACTGACTTGCTTCGTTGACGGCGTACTCCTCCGGACCGGTATGGCGAGCGAGACCTGCCGAATTTGGCTGTCAGATCTTTCATTTGTTTCCTCAATTCAGCTATTTCGTTTCTTAGTTCGCATAGGGAAGATGCTGGTGCATTTGACGAGGTGGATGCAACCTGAGGTGTCGTAGGTGCGATATCTTGGACTTTATCTGCTAAGTCCGCTAAGAGATCGAGAGAAGCGTCAGGCTGTACGGCGATAACAGTTTGGATATTGCTAGGGAGGCGGGATCTCCAAATCGACAGTAATAAGTCTTCTGACAGTGTTGGTCCGCCTAGGCCTCTTAAGTGTCTTAAGAACTGGGATGGTTTACGGTCGCCCAATTCTTCGTGTAGTAATAGTTGTTTGATTCTTTTATCTTTAGATGCTGTCAATCTCTTTATAAGTTCTTCCTTGAGTTTTTTGTACTTATTGTCAGTCGGTGGCGAAACAATTAGATCTCTGACCTCTTTGCAGTACTGCTGGTCTAAGTGGCTGATTATGTAGTTGAACTTAGTTTCATCAGCCGTGATTTTTGATAGCATGAATTGACCCTCGATTTGAGCGAACCATATCTCGGGTTCCTCGGGCCAGAACGGTGGTACCTTGACATTTACGCGGTAAATTTCTGGAGCGGGTGAAGATGGGACAGGTTCTCCAAACGAAGTACGTGGTTCGCTCTCGTTGCCATCGAGTGGTGATTTACTTCCGTCCTCCGTCATTTTGAAATGTTGCAATAACTTGAATTACATATAGGTGTACAGCGGGGTCACCAGTGTGGAAGCCGTGTGACCGGGATGATTAACGTCTTCGGCTAACACAATATATATAATATTACAATAAAAGAGAAAAAGCGAATTTTATTGTCTAATTTATTTTCTCTGACAAGACAAGACAAGACATTGACAGAAGTCCCAGGCGCGCGCAACCGCGCTCGCCACAGACGTTTTCGGCGAGACTTTTTTGGACTTTGCTTAGTTTGCGCTTCATGCTTTTCATCCTTACCCCTTAATCATAAGCGTCTAAAGAATCTGCTCATTGACTTAGCCTGCTACAGCGTAAATGATTTTATACAAAGAGATTGTTGATCTGTCTCTCATTGTCATTATAGTCATAATGATATTGATAGTACAATGCGTCTAACCTCACTTTGGCCGTCCAAAGTCAGGTTGACTGGTATCAGTTTCAAAGTGACGTAAAACCAAGTCTGTGAACACTGAACAGCAATGAATCACTTATTATCAAATGCGACAATATACCCTACTTCGCATTAGATCGTCTCTTGTTTTGTGAGAGACTTGTGGTATTAGGTCGCTGGTCAGTCAGTGACATAACTAGACCTCGGAATGTATGCACTAACACAACTTCTAAATATGCATGCAAATATTAGACTAAATATAATTCAAATACTAGATTGTTTAGCTTTACCATTTTTGTTTACTTACTTTTCTCAATTAATTCACAAATTAGCGCAATGCGTATGGGTAGATGTAGGGCTTCCAATACCGGTATTTTTTCCTGGGAAATACCGGGATCCCGATATGAATGAAGTCTGAATCCCTAGGTAGATGCAAGGATCTTTGAAAAGTCATATTTCTCGCGACAATTCAACGCAATCCGCACGAGATGGTGTCAATACGCGACACATGGTGGCACTCGGCATCGCGCTAATTGCGACTGTGTTTGCGAATCCGCGTCGCATTGTGCAAAGTCGCGTCTTGTGGAATGTTGTGGAGTATTATGAGTGAGTTGTAATAGACTAGTCGCTGCTTCAAAGTGACGGAAAACCAAGTCGGTTTATTGATGTTAAACACAAAGAAATGAATGACTTATAATCAAATGCGACATTAATGATATTATATCCTAGTTCTTAATAATTGCGACTGTGTTTGCGAGTCCGCGTCGTCTGGTTTATAATGATTAATGAGAGTCGTCATAGACTGGTAGCTGTTTCAAAGTGACGTAAAATCAAGTCTGTTTGTTGATGTTAGAAAACAGAAATGAATCACTTATTTATAAGCCAATTCGATAATATACCTACTGTGAAGTGTAATTGTCATCTGTGACATAAGATTGATGATGGGCAGCAGCGTTATCTTATCATAGTGGACGCATTACTGCGATCGCCAATCCGCTCGTCCAGCGTGGTGATTATGGGCATTTACCTCCTAATGTGTCTATACGCATAGTTAATAGGAGAGGCCTTCGTCCAGCAGTGGACTATCCTAGGCTGACGATGTATGATGATGATGAAGCGATTGCTTAGTCTATCTCCCACCTCTTTGCCGACAGAGGTCACGTAATCGCGGCAATCTCCGGTGGTGCGCACAAAAAGAAATTATTCACTGCGCCGACGGTGTGCACCCGCCTTTACATACTTAAGGGATGTATGGTTATTGCTTTTGTTATTTACACTCTCAGTCTAGTAATTTCATTACTTCTAATGTATCTAGGGGATCATTAATTGGATAACATTGGCCTAGATGTTTTTTTATTTACTGATGATGATGGGCAGCAGCATGGTCATCATAGTGGACACTACTGCGGTTTAAGATCATTTAATGTCATTAATAATTATGGGCATTTACCTCCTACTGCATCCGTACGGATAGGCAATGGGAGAGGCCTTTGTCCAGCAGTGGACTGATGATGTGTGTAATGAGCTTAGGTGGAATTTCCTCCGGACACTATTTTCTTAGCAAAGATGGCATAAATCTGTAAATGGAGCCATTTACTTCATTTCAGCCATATTTATTATTAGTACCTATCAGTTACTACGTCCGATAAGCTCCTGAAGATCCGTTTTTATAGTATGATATCGTTACCGTCACGTTTTAGCATGTTAATGTATGACATGTAGCCAAATAGTAGCTAATCACCGACGTATTACATAACTGGGGAAGCTACGGCTATCTACGCTAAGGCTACCGCGTGCTACGCTAGGGCTACCGAAATCTACGCTGACTCTACCGCGATCTACGCTGACTCTACCGCGAGCTACGCTGCGCTGGGGCTAGCCCGATCTACGCTAGCGTATCCGCGATTTACGCTTCCGCTACCGCGATCTACGCTAGAGCTACCGCTATTTACGATGGGCCAAATATTGAAAATGGAATAATTCGCGGCACTATGTCTATCACACCTATTAAAGACATAGAGTGACAGGAAATAAGCTTGAAATGTTCACCTCTAATACTCAAGAATTTGATTCAAGCTATAAAGATATCCGTTACTTTAAAAATGCAATCTAAATATTGACTGTTTTTAAAAACAAACGATCCAGGTCTAATCCTCCACAGCCACAAACAAACCAAAAAGATTCCCCATCCTTAAAAATCTTAATTACAATCGCTATTTAAAACTCGTTCATTATTAAACAAGTCCATTATAAAATTCCGCAAATCCTTTTCAAAAATGTTTGAAATTATCAACCGTCAGGGACGTTGGGATTTTTAATTCCCATTAAAGTGGGGATGGGGGTAATTTTTGTCAATACCGGTCGCGAGGGGCGGTAAATACAATAACTAATCAAAATAAAAGGGTTGCGGCCGCCTCTCTATTAAAAAGTCTGGAAGAATTCCTCCGGAGGGTTGTGATGGGAGCGACGCACACTGCGCTTTCTTGTAAAAATATTGTTTCCGGAACCACTCGGGAAGACTTTTTGTTTTTTTTTTTAATTCTGTATAGCTAGACGTTGGACCACGATCATACCTGCTGGTAAATGCTGATGCAGTCTACGATGAAGCACGAATAAGGAATAAGGGGATTCATGAATAAGGGGGCATAAGTAGTTTAAGCGGGTGATCCATTGGCGAGTCGGCGTGCCAACGGTTTAAACCGTTAGCTCGTTGACTCGTCGACTCGCGTTGGTGATCCATTAGCGTACTAATCAGTCTTTTCTCATCGTTGGCGAAGACATGTCGTGTTCCCAGACGGAGTTACTTTGTTACTTAGGTATACTGTTATATCAAGATATAGAAGAAAAAAAGACGCCATAAAGTGTGGGTAAAAAATTGGCTGCAAGAAAGACAACGCTTGTCCCATTTAAATTTACGCCGACGTTTTTAAAACTTTATTTTTGTAATCCCTGCTTGTATACTTCCATAAACAATCATGGCTCTTAAAGCACTGTATAAAATCTATTAATAAATAAAATAATCAAAAAATTAAAAAACACGACTGCCGTTTTAAGCGAACTGAAAAGTAACAAATAATTCCTTTTTCAAATTAATTCTTGTGAGCGTATCTGCATAATTATATAGACGCTTGTCTTATTACTGACTATATTTTGTTTACATTGCAGTCGGGGAACCTCCATATATTTATATTTTCCGTAAATGAATGGTTCCCCGACTGCAATCTAAACAAAATATAGTAAGTAATAAGACAATCGTCTATATAATTATGCAGATACGCTCACAAGAATTAATTTGAAAAAGGAATTATTTGTTACTTTTCAGTTCGCTTAAAACGGCAGTCGTGTTTTTTAATTTTTTGATTATTTTATTTATTTGAAACCTTTTAGTGAATTTGGAGATTCCTTAAAGTTGGAAAGAATTTCAAAAACCAACTTCGCAGAGGGCTGAAGGTTTCCACAATCTGCGAAGGCTGTAAACTGAGCTCCGCGTAGGGCCGAAGGCCAGAGCCCAGCGCTCCTTCGCTATACAATGGAAAAGTGTAGCATTAAACCGAATCTCACGGCCGCAGGCCCGAAAAAATTGTTTCGAGAAAATACGGAGGCTGAAAGCCGTGATCCTCATAGGGCCGAAGGTCTGGAGCGCGGCCACCCGGCGCGCTTGCCTGCGAGCTGCGTGAGACTCAAGTTTCCAGGCAAACCCACCTTCATTCATACCAACTCCCCTGCGCAAATGTTAAGGCCAAACCCGACCCTGATCTGATCAAATGGCCAACGGCAAAACGGTCAAAACCTTGCCCGCCCCCTTTAGTGCTCCTCTGTAGCACCCTTAGAATATATCTAGCACCATATGTCTGACTAAGTTCGTTTTCTAGTGACGTTGTTGTACCTATCATGTGCCTAATTACTAATTTGACATTTAACAAAATTGTAGGCTCACATTTTGGATGAAAAAAAAAAAGATATTTCAAGTTTTAAATTTTATGCGTATGTTACAACACGTATAGCAATTTTGTTTGGCCACAATTGCTAATATGATTGTATTTTAG